>JAXQQM020089204.1:0-34750 GCA_034641835.2 Pinus albicaulis
AATTGTAATATTCGAAATCTGGAACAGCTAGCAACGCATGACTGGAAAACGCATTTTCCAGTAATGGCTGCTATAGGAATTGAAACCAGGACCTGGATCCCTTATATCAATGTGTCTAAGTCCTAAATCCAAGAGGAGGCTCCAAATAAATCCTTCTAGGTGGGTTAAACAGATCTCCCACACGTAGATGTCCTCAAAAAGTGCCCGATGAAGGGACTGCAACAATGTATGAACATACAATGGAATGACAATGTTATTATTATAAGCTTGAGTACATGAAGATGTAAATAGCCAACCAATGTATAATATAGTAGCAAAAGAGTACAATGCTTAGAGGAACTAATCACCCAAGCTAGGCAATGAGAGCCTCAACAGAACATGTACAAGAAATTGAAGACCACTGCTACACAAAGTTTACACAGGGCTATGTCAGCGCAGTTTAATGGAGACACTGCAACATAAAAAATGATAATATAATGATATGACAATATCATGCTCAAGAAATATGGGGGAGCAAGCTCTCAACCCATGAAACACTAATACAACAATGATACAACAATCCTTGGAAGGATTGGCTACAATACATATGAAAATGGAAAATCTGCAGAAATGTCGGAGTTGCACGGTAGTAGCTACAACACAAAAATAAAATAGAAGGAGATGGATGAATATAATCACCAATATTAATCAAACCTCCTCCAATGGACCTCCCGAGTGCAAGGCTGATCCTAGCACTGAAGATCTTTCCCTCCAAGATGATGGTGCAAACCCTCACTACAAATATGCTCTGAAATAACGCAGTCTAGAGAAGGGACTGTGCTGATGATGATAGGAGATGCTTGGCCTGGTGCCAAGATATGCAAATCAACTCAGAAATCTTCCTTAATAACCTTCTTGAGGAATAGAAGCTCCCTCCTCTGAAAGATGATACAAGGAATGGTGTTGTGGAACCCCTCCACTACAACACCGTGCAACACAATGTTACACTTGAGCAGAGATAACGTTGTAGCTGAAGGAATGGCTTTGGCCTTGAGCCTAGATGTCGAGAAAATGAAGTGAAATCCTTCAATAGGCCTCTCAAGAAGGATAATAATTCCTAAACAGGAATCCCTCGTGCTAAACAGCACCGCAACTCAGCTAAACAGTCGGAGACTACAAATAGTCTAAAAGACCAATAATAAAATTACTCAAACATGTCTCACTATGGCTGCCTCTTCCTCCTTTTATGCAAGTGAATGTATCTTTGTCCTGGACCCCCACACATTAGGGTTTCTTCCACAAAGAATCTTTCTCCCTCTCAAACTGTGTTGTCTTCCCAACCAAGCGACACCCTCTTAGGCAGTGTTGTTGACTTGGTCAAACTTGACCTTGTCCTCATGCATTTGCCCCTTTTCACACTGGAAGGTGCAAAATAGAGCTACTCCATAGATCCCTTTCACACTATGAGGGATTTTATTCCTACTCATGGGCCTTTTATCCATTTTATTCACCTCTTAGATGATATAAGAAAAATTAATATTCCAATTTGCTGCTTGCAAATTTTGGAATATTACAGTCCTCCCCTCTCAAAGATTGCTTGTCCTCAAGCAAGTGCAAGGATAGACTGAGTTATTTCTCCTCCTCTCCATGTAGAATCCATGTATGATTATCTCCTCCAAGTGAATTGATGTTATCTCATCAATCAAGTCTCCACATTGCTCCTCCTCAGCATGCAAGTCAGTTATAAAGCCCCATCATGTAAAGGTGAAATACTCAAGATGATAGCAAAGTGATTTCTAGAGGTCCCCTTGAGGAATTGGATTTGAAATATAATGGGAAATACCTTTCCCATATGGACCCTCCATCCCCAAGCTATTAGCCATGCAAAATGAGTCACCTCCCAACTAGGCTGTAATGGCTGCTATAGGAATTGAAACCAGGACCTAGATCCCTTAGATAAATGTTTCTAAGTCCTAAATCAAACAGGAGGCTCCAAGTAAATCCTTCTAGGCGGGTTAAACAGATCTCCCACATCTATATGTCCTCAAAAAGTGCCCGATGAAGGGACTGCAACAATGTATGAACATACAATGGAATGAATACATTATTATTATAAGCCTGAGTACATGAAGATGTAAAGAGCCAACCAATTTATAATATAGCATAAAAAGATTACAATGCTTTGTGGAATTAATTACTCAAGATAGGCAATGAGAGCCTCAACAGAACATGTACAATAAATTGAAGACCACTACTACACAGAGTTTACACAAGGCTATATAAGCACAGTTTAATGGAGACACTGCAACATACAAAATGATAATATAATGATATGACAATATCAGGCTCAAGAAAGATGGGGGAGCAATCTCTCAACCCCTAAAAACACTAATACAACAATGATACAACAATCCTTGGAAGGATTGGCTACAATAAATATGAAAATCGAAAATCTGCAGAAATGTCGGAGTTGCAGGGTAGCAGCTGCAACACAAAACTGAAATAGAAGGAGATGGATGAATATAATCACCAATTTGAAATAGACCTCCTCCAATGGACCTCCCGAGTGCAAGGCTGATCCTAACACTGAATATCTTTCCCTCCAAGATGATGGTGCAAACCCTCACTGCAAATATGCTCTGAAATAATGCAGTCTAGAGAAGGGATTGTGCTGTTGATGATAGGAGATGCTTGGCTTGATGCCAAGATATGAAAATCAGCTCAGAAACCTTCCTTACTAACCTTCATGAGGAATAAAAGCTCCCTCCTATGAAAGATGAGACAAGGAATGGTGTTGTGGAACCCTTCCACTACAACACCCTGCAACACTTACACTTGAACAGAGATAATGTTGTAGCTGAAGGAATGGCTTTGGCCTTGAGCCTAGATGTGGAGAAAATGGAGTGCAATCCTTCAATAGGCCTCTCAAGAAGGAAAATAATTCCTAAACAGGAATCCCTCGTGCTAAACAGCACTGCAACTCAGCTAAACAGCCAGAGACTGCAAAGAGTCTACAAGACCAATAATAAAGTTACTCAAACATGTCTCACTATGGCTGCCTCTTCCTCATTTTATTCAAGTGAGAGTCTCTTTGCCCTGTACCCCCACACATTAGGGTTTCTTCCACAAAGAATCTTTCTCCCTCTCAAACTACGCTGTCTTCCCAAGCAAGCCACACCCTCTTAGGAAACACTGTTGAGTTGGTCAAACTTGACCTTTTCCTCATGCATTTGCCCCTTTTCACACTGGAAGGTGAAAAATAGAGCTACTCCATAGATCCCTTTCACACTATGAGGGATTTTATTCCTACTCATGGGCCTTTTAACCATTTTATTCACCTCTTAGATGATATAAGAAAAATTAATATTCCAATTTGCTGCTTGCAAATTTTGGAATATTACATAAATGTATTAATTGATCAAAACTCTGCTGACAATTAGATGTCCACAAAAAATTCCTTCCCTTTTTCTGTAGGAAAGTGATTGGGTATGTGATTCGCGACAATCCCCCTAGAAATTTTCAGTAATAACTTGCCAGCCCCATAAATGATCTTATATCCCCTATGTTCTAAGGTACTAGGCATTCCATGATGGTTCATATATTCTATGGATCAATCGATATCCCTTCTGCTGAGATAACATGGCCCAAATATTGAATCTGATCCTTAAAGAAGTCACATTTGTTGAATTTAGCATACAATTGTTGATCCCACAATACTTGTAATATTGTATGCAAATGTTCCTTATGTTCTTCTTCTGTCTTTGAGTAGATCAATATATCATCTATAAAAATTGGTAAAAAAAATTCAAGGTATGAATGGAATATACTGTGCATTAGGCTCATAAATGTGGAAGGTGCATTGGTTAACCCAAATGGAAACACTACAAACCCGAAGTGTCCATAACAAGTTCGAAATAATGTTTTACAAACATCTTCATCTTTGAGTCAGATTCGATGATACCCGTACCTCATATCAATTTTAGAGAAAACTTTTGCCCCTTTTACTTGATCAAACAGATCATCATTCGCGGTAGTGAGTATTTATTTTTTACCATCATCTTATTGAGTTCGCGGTAATAAATGCACATTCACAGTGTATTGTCCTTTTTCCTAACAAATAATATTGGTGCTCGCCAAGGAGATGCACTGGGTCATATATAACCCTTTTCCAGCAATTCCTGAAGTGGCATTTTGAACTCGATTAGCTCTGGTGTGCTCATTTGATAAGGAGTCATGGATACAGGTGCAACCCCAAGAATTAGCTCGTTGGTAAAATTGATATCTCATTTAGGGGTAATCCTAGTATGTTTTCTGGGAACACATCAAAAAATTCTTGAACCATCGGTATATTTTCCAGTGCAACAATTTTTTCTTTTGTGTTGGAGTAACCAACTTGCATGGCATACATTTGGAAGCCCTTCCTCGTGCTCTTACCCAATTTCATAGCAGTAATGGGGTGTAATTTCATTGGTCTTTTAATTCCTTGCAATTGACAATGAACTCCATTTTCCTTCAAGTAACTAATACTCTTAGTGTTACAGTCAACTACTGACCAGTGCTTTTCCAACCAATCCATACCCAACAACAGATGATATGACCCCAAGGGTAAGATATTCATCTCAAGATTAATTTTTTCCTCCCCTATCTCTATCAGGCAGGCTGGTACTTCTGTAGTTACCTTTCTCTTGGTTCCTGTAGCTAATTGTACTAACCATGGGTTTTTAAATTTCTGAGTTTTCAAACTACACTTTTCTACTACATCAGGACTAACATAGCTTAAAGTAGCACCAGGATCTACCAGAATGGATATGGGTCGTTTTAATATATTAACTTCCAATTCCACCATATAGGGTTGATAGTCCACCTGACAATCCTCCAAATCCATGTTGATCTGGGGTAGGCTTCTGGCCACGTCTCCCACAGTCGACACTTCTTGAAATTTTGCCACTTGGTTGGGCTTGCAATGAGGACAATTCCTGTAGTAATGTGCCTCCTCTCAGCCCTAGCACTGCAATGGCGGTTTTGGTGCTTAGATTTTTTTTGTTTACTCGAAGCCTCCTGAAGCTTAGTATACGTCTACCATTTGGGTCTTTCTTGCCCTTTTCCTAGTTTCTTCCCTATTGTAAAATTTGTTGTATTTCTGAAACCAGCAGATTTGGTATGTTTAGTTGTAGATAAATTTTGTTGTCCTTTCTTTGGGGGCCAATTATTTCCATTGTATTTTTTCTTGTATCATATATAACACATGTGATCCTTCTTTATTGTCATATCCATTTTTTCGAGGCTATCAAAATCAATTCACTCCTTCATTTACATCGGCAACCCACTGAGGAATTGTTGCACCTTAGCTTTCTCCTCACAGAGGTACGGTACATACCTCAGAAAAGAGGTAAAATTTGTAATATATTCTTCCATTTTTAGTTGCCCCAAGTGCAAATCATGGAACTCCTTGGATTTTTCATAATAAAAATTTTATGTTAGATACTTACTGTTAGTGTGAATTGTAATCACAAGCATATGAAAAAGGCTCACTTTAGTTGTGCATAACAAACATCCTTAACATCAAAGATGGCTGCCAATTTCTTTATATCTGCAGTTAGTTGACCAATATAAATGCTACAAAATCCAGATCTATGCAATTAAAGACATTAAGTAGTAAATAAAAGCAAGAGTTTCTCCATGCATCCAATAGAAAAGACAAAAATATTTTTAAAGAATTTTTGTATTTATGACACCTGGGAAGGGAACATAGAAAGATGTTACTAGTCCCCCTCAATGGGATGGGTTCTTGAATGTCCTCAGCGCTTCAGATCTAAGATCCTTCTCTCTTGATGGTGTAGAAAACCCAGACAAAAATGGAACTCAAGGGGAGTTCACAAGAAAAAAGATAGAAAAATATGACAATGGAGGATCAAAGTCAGACTAAGAGTATAGATCTAGAGTGATCTTTAGGCAACAAAAGGTAGTGAATGATTGGAAAAACCCTTCTATTTATAAATTTTTTTTGAGTTAGTCTAGATATTAGTGCATAATTAAAATATTATTAACCAAATCTAAATCCAAATTTTATGGAATATTTTATTATATTTGTTGGAGGGAAAAAGAATTTGAATTTGGTCAAATCCCTTTATTTGTAAATAATAAATAAATAAATTATTTATTTATTATTTTAAGGATGTGTTTGAGTAATAATTAAATAAATAATTATTTATTCAATTATTTATAAATGATTTAGTCAAATTTAACAAGGAATATTATTTAAATAAGGTTTAAATCGTTATTCCTAGAAAAAAATAAGATAAATAGTGATTTATCTAATTAATTTTCCTATTTTGGGTTAAATATGACCAGGAATATTAATTAAACTGTTGTTTAACTAATTATTCCTTGAGGAAAATCAAACAAATATCGATTTATTCAATATTTCCTCATGGGGTTTCCTGTTTAGATCATAAACAACTTAATAAATTATGGACTACTAAGTTTGTTTTTTCATAGTGAAAACAATTTTACTTAGGGTAAAATTGGTCTTACATGGTGTACTTTTGTCCATCTAATAGTAACAGGTTAGTTGACCAAAAATTGGTGTAAAAAATTTACCCCCAGCGTGCGAGCGTTAGGAGCTAATCGTATGATCGAAGTACGTTGTAAGAACTCAATCACTAGACACCGAAGGGGAAGTCATAGAGAGAGAAATATAAGGTAGACCAAAGCGCTAGAGGACAAGACCCTGAGGAGGTGAGACTTACAGGTTCGAAAAGTCTCTTTTATGAGTGAGTACCTATTCTACAAGAGGCGGGGGAGGTATACCTATGCCTGTCGAGATACAAAGTACAAATAATAATTCATCCAGTAAACAAGGGACTAAACTATATAGTGCATGTTGGCATAAACAAGAGCTAGATAAAAACTTGATGATGGATCCCATATACATATTGTGCCTGGGATAACAACTAGGACTTATACAATAATATCTGAGTACATGAGATATAAGTACAACCAAAGAGGCCCTGTAAATAGGAGAGGGCTCTAAAAAACTAAATGATACATGAAAACTAAAACGCGTTGCACACAGCTGAGGTCGGAATCATCAAATTTTTGGAGCTGCATCAAAGGTTGTAATGAATAGGTCATCTAGGAATGTGGGGGGCTACCTGAAGGGCCACCCACTCATGAGGTCTGAAACATCTGAAAAACACCTGGGAGTCATCGGTACAATCCGTTGCATCACTGAACCATCAAGTATACAGATCTTGTTCATGTCGTAAGGATCTAGATCTGAGAAACAATCAAGTCAAAGGGAAATAAGGAGTCTCTTTGCTTGATCCAAGGTGTTAGTGTCGGTATCTTCATCCCTCCGTAAATGATCAAAATTCTCTTGTTTCATTGCATATTAGGTGTCTCACTCGGTCAACTGCATTCCATTAGGAGCATGGATCATCTGACGGTAGTGGTTTTTTATACATTTTCCCTCATGTCCTTTACCTGCTGGCCCATTTCCATTCATCCAGATCATCCGCACTCACTTTTTGTACTTAAATTTCTAAGAGTCATTTCTAGGGTTTTTAGTCCCATTAGGTCTAGGGTTTCATCAATAAGGTCTTCAAAATTTCCAATAATGGTTAGCAGGTGCATGAGGAGGTTGAATAAAGTTCTAGTACTAAATAAGTTTCATCATCATATGCCTAGAAATGTATTTTTCCCCAAAACTATGTTTTGAGAAAAAATAGAGTATTTTATCTTTTTATGTATAATTTTGATGTAATTTCAAGTTCTATCATGTGTAAATAAATTCAATGGCAACCCTGGTCACCGTGTCAAACTTTAGCAACCTTGCAAGGCAAACAAAGAGCAATTCATTCAGTTAATCAGAGGCAAAATGAAGCAAACTGCCTAAAACAGAGTTTAAAAAGAGTGTCAAAGGTAAACATTACAAAAGTGGGTTTTATGGAGTGGAAAATTAAAGTCTCTTGTATATAAGTCATTTTCATGTTTCAAAGGGATCATTTGCATTCCAAGAAGAAAAAGTGAGCAAGAGAAGGCCATGTGGAACAAAAGGAGTAAAATTGCAACAGAGTCATGCAAGTTTGTGGGCACGGCGCTGTTAGCCCCCCTATGAAATTCTTGACAAGAAATATGGGGGCTAGATTATCATGGAGCCTTCAAGGAATGACTTTTCCCTGAAAAACCATCCTCCTTGCAGTCTCTGAGTGCTATGCCTAATACAAACCCTATCTGCTGATCCATTCCTGAAAGGCCTACTGTTTCCCCTTGTACCCCTGCAAATTGTCCCTTTCTCCCCTTTTTTTCCTCCTTCTGTCAAAATACCTTCGTTCCCCTCTATTCCCCCCCTTTTTCAACCCCCTAAATCCCCTCTAAAATCCCTACACCCTTTGTTTTCCCAAATTCCCCCTCCATCGCCCTATCGTTTAGGCCTCAAAATACATTAAAAATGGCATAAAAACCCACTTCGGACCATATGATATACCTCATCCCTTCTCCCGTTATCCCCACGCTCCTTTACCTTCCACAAAACCTATCGCTGTGACCAGGTTCTAATACTCAAGGGCGCTTACCAGATTTATTCATCGGGCGCATCCTCGACCGTCGATCCTGACAGATCGGATGGCCAGCATTAAATCTCCCAGCACCATTAAAACCCGAGCTAACCTGTCAGAAGCATAAATGGAGTGGCAGAGTGTTGCAGTATAGAGCAAAGGAGATTAAGGCACCCTAATGAAGATCTAGAGCCTTAAGCCAGTAGTTTAAGAGGCAAAGCACCAGTTTGAAGACCCCGAGGATCAATCAGAAGGATCCTGTGCACAGTAAAAGGTAACATCAGGGTTTATTCATCAGCAGAATGTTTTTCTTTGTCAAGTACAGGGCGCCCATACAGCTTTTATTATGCACAATGTCCCTGAAGGAATTTCCACCCTACCAGCAGTTCAAAACCGCCAGAGCATTGATATGACGGATCTCTCAGCAGTTTATTTTATCTTTATTCAAAGCACCAGGAGTACTACATCCAAAAGATGTCAAGATCATATCGGGAGAAGATCACCCTTCACAAGAGAAGTGACAGAGATTAAATACACAGCAATCAAACAGAATGGGTTTCGGCCCTGCATTCATTTTGTGTTTAATGTTACATTTAGTGTTCACCTACCACCTCAGTCGACCTTCTGTTCATCATCTGCTATAAAGCACAGAAGGAAATTATTGTAAGGGTTGTTGATGAGATATCAGAGAAATGCAAGAATTTCCCCCTTGAGACAAGTTCTCTGTGTAATATTGTAAGATAGGCTGAGATTTGATGTATTCAGACTAAATTTTCAAGCTGTGGGAAATGATGTACCTGATTGGTGTTGTTGTTAATATGACAAGCATGTTTCTTTGGATCCTGATCTAAAGCATCTTGTGATGTTTTCCTTTCTCTGTATTTGTGATTGACTTGCTTTCATTTCATTATGTTTCTTCAAGCTCGCATCAGAAGTTTGGCATAAGATTTACCCTTGATAGGTACCTTATGTTGCTGCTCTCCCAGCCTTTATGTTTTCTGCTTATATGTGTATCTGAATATTCATTTCAATTGATTTAACCAGTGTAGTGGATGTTTTTGCCTGCTCTCTGATGTATGAATTAATGAAATATATGTTTAAATGTTCTTGTTAGGATTTATGGATGAGTTGAGAACACTGGGAGGTCTAGAACCCTGTCTCTGCCTCACTAGGATCTTTCCATCTCATTTAGCCTTTCTAAGATCCCTTGCCTTGCCTCCAGTTTTTTCCAAGCAGGTCTGGAGTTAAATGACCTCTGACCTGATCTATAGATAGAATTGGCTAGTTCCCCTTCACCCACTTTCAGTCCTTAATGTTGCATTCCATCAACCATCTTTTAAGATCCAAATGCTCTAGATGACTAGCCCAACTGGAAGCTTGCACATTGAACATAAGTAAACCCTTTCTCGACTCCATTGCCTAATGGCCTTGATGTTCCCTGAGTTATCTATCTTTGCCTAGTTTCCTCTTTTCTCATCCTTGTCTCATATTGGACCCTTCTTCCCTAATTCCCAACAACCAAACATAAACAATCAAACAAACAAACCCTATGCCTATAACTAGCCTAAAACCGTAACATTTGAGCTTCAAAGACATAAAACCTTTCACTATCATAGAGAGATCCCTCTCTGGACCTAGGAGGGCTAGATCCTAAGGTCTGAAAGTGGTTCTATGTTGTCTCATCTTTTGGTCTTGTCAACCTGGCCAAAACATGGGAACCCCAACATAATGGCGACTCCGCTGGGGATTTTGAGTGCAACTCACCTTAAACATTCTTAGAGACTCAGAAACTTAAAACTCTGGTTAGGTTGACAGCAAGTCACTCCTTTCTTGAATCGATCTCCATTATTGAGTGTTCGTCATACTCTTAGACAGAGCCTGGACAGGGCCAGGTAGCCTCCGGATCTCATCCTCTTTTGGAGGTGACGTATCTGGTAAATTCCCTCCCAGTCAATCTCTGGTTGGAGTTTGTTTTTTGAGGAGATTCCTGAAAGGTAATAGTGCCTGAGCACTGTGGTGGACAGTGTAACCCCTTAGATACACCCTAAAACCCTCCACCTGGCGACTCAATTGCTCCTAAATGAAAAGACTCTACTGGTGATCAGTAGGCCTGCTGATTAACTTGGTTTCACATTAGACTCCACTGGGAGACCAACCTTTGAAACAACATTAACCACAACAGAAGTAACAAGTAGGGTTAAGCTGCTTGGCTAAGAAACAGCATTATGGCTTTCAGAACCATTCACACAAGAGCTTATCCTAATCTCGACCCACCCGAAATAGTTGATAATCCGGAGAGTATCCTCAAGGGAGCTCCTACACCCAAAAGACCAACTATTTCCAGTCACGTTCATAGAGCTAATTCTGCACCAGAAGACTTGACAGCTCTATCACATTTTCTCCCTGACCTAGATCCTCGAAACAGATTACCTAGAACTAGGTCATTCAACCATCTAGACCAGCCAGACCTCGAGTTTCACAGTTCACCATCTCACAGTGGTCAGCACACTAGGGACAGAGGAACCCCTCCATCTACACCAACTGATAACCACTTCATTCAAAACTTGGGGCTCTCCCACCCTAGATCTACTCAGTAGACTTCTGTTGGTCCTAATATTCCTGTCATCCACATACCAACTGCTCAAGCCAACCCTATACCTCATCATAACATTATCATGGTAGCCTGGTATGCTCCCTTGGTATTACCCCAACCCTTGTTACCCTTACCTAATGATTATCAATCAAAAATTCCGCACTTCACTGCTAAAGAATCAATCACAGCTCAGCAACATGTAGATAAGATGGAGGATTCTTTTGATTATATGGAAATTGATGATGAAACAATCAAAATGAGAATCTTTGCCCAAAGCCTGGGAGGTGATGTAAAGAAGTGGTTTAAAGGCTTACCTCCTGGTAGTATCCAAGATCTGCCTGCATTATATCAGACTTTCATAGACAAATGGGAAACTAGGGCAAACCCTCGCCAACTCCTAGCTGAATACATGAGCCTTAAAAGGAATGTAGGAGAGAGTGTCCATGATTACACAACAAGATTTAACAGCATCTACAATGCCCTCCCCCCACATATGAGACCTCCACAAGGCATGGCCCTAGCTAAGTACCCTGATGGGTTTGATGCTGACATGGCCTATGAGCTTAGGGATAAAGAGTACACCACATTGGAGGACATGCAGAAAGGAGCTGTAAACATAGAGGCAAATTTGATTGAGAAAAGGGCAAGACTGAGATCTGAGAAGAGGGTAACCTATAGGGATGACAATGTAGCCTCCACATCTTATCCAAACTATGACAGACTATCTAAACATGTGGATAAGCTGCAACAAATGATGGAAAATATGGTTGTCACAGTTAGAAACCAGAACCAAAATCAGAACCAAAACTTTAGAAGGAACAACAATGCTCCCAACAGACAAAAAGAATCAGATCAACAAGTTATTCCCCCATTCCAAAAATTTTTAGATGAAGATGAGGGAATCCTAGAAGAGTCTGAAGGGAATGCGATAAACATGTTTGAAACAGAAGACTCAGTCCTTAACTGTGATTCAGGGGAAGACCAACCCTCACCTTCATACCGGGATGAGGAATGGTTAGAAACTGAGGATTACAGATTAGGATTTGAAAATGCCATGATGCAGGTCAGAGAACAATATGAACTTAGGAGAAAAAAGAACCAATAAAATTCCAAAACAAAGACTCCTGAGGTAACCATCAAGAAAAGACCTGATAAAACTTCTAAAGCATCTGCTGCAAATAACAAATCAGCTGCTGAAAGTTCTGGTAATTACAAGGAAAAAGGCAACCAAGACCCTGAAAAACAAAGCCAACCAACCAGCAGCACTAGCACTGCAGTTAGTGCTCCTGATAAAACGACTCCTAACCCTGTACATAGTGAGAAATCACAAAATGATTCAGCTACTAAGGCAGTAGCAAATAAAACAGAGTTGAGCCCTCCAAAGACACAGTCCACTTTCAATTTAGAGAGTGAGATTGCCAAAATCAAAATCCATGTACCATTATTTGAGTTGGCCACTCAGGATGTATATAAGGGCCAAATTTTGAAAGCATTGAATCTAGGGGAGAACAACGACCCTGTGAATTTGAATGATGATCAACCTGCCCTCTTTTTTGGTCCAAAAATTGAGGGAAAGTTTCAGGAAGGGGTGGTTCCACCTTTCTATGTCAGTCTCAACATTCATGACAAGATCCTTCATAATGCCATGCATGATTCTAGAGCGTCACACAATTTAATGCCTAAGGTAGTGATGGAAAGGTTAGGCCTAGAGATCACCAGACCCTACAAAGACCTGTATTCATTCAACTCTAGCAGAGTAAAATGCCTAGGCCTAATCAAGGACTTGTGTGTGAGTTTGACCCAGATCCTAGCTAAATGCATGGTCATGGATGTGGTGGTGGCAGATGTGCCACCTAATTATGGCATGCTATTGTCGAGATCATGGGGATCCAAGCTGCAGGGAACAATGCAGATGGATGGCTCATATGCCACTATCCCCATCTTTGGCCAACTTAGAAGACTATATAGAGAAGCTCAGATGAAATTCCTAGTCAGTAGCCCCGAGAAACCTGAAAATTCGCCATTATACTCTATACACACAGACCTGGATTCTTTCATTCTTTATAATGACCCATCCTTAGGAGAGCCAGCGTTAGAAAATAGAAATACAAACAATGACATAGAGCCCATGGACTTTAACATAATGGCTACCCTAGAAGAATACGATGAAGAAAACCATGGGCAGGATAATGAAAATGAAACTCAGAATGAATCAAGAACACAACACAGTCAGCCTATTAGTCACACCCTGCAAACCAACACACCACGTGAAGAACAAGACAACCCACAACCTAGTACAGACCTCACAACGCAACATAATGGCAAACCCCTGTGGGAAATGAATTTCGATGGGTCTTGTACTAGGAAAACTGCTGGAGCAGGGGTGTGGCTACGTAACACAGAAAATGATCACGCTGAGAGCCATGCTGTAAATCTGCACTTCAAATGCACAAATAACATTGCAGAGTATGAGGCTCTTATCCTGGGCTTAAATCTGTTGAAAAAACTAGGAGGCCGTAGGGTAACTGTGCTAGGAGACTCTGAGTTAGTTGTCAAACAAGTGAATGGTGAATATGCAGCAAAACATCCTCGATTAAGAGCATAAAGGAACGATGCCTTGGATATATTGAAAACTTTCATGGAATATGAATTAGTGTTTGTTCCCAGGAGTCAAAACATCATTGCAAATGGATTAGCTTTCTTGGCTAGTTCCTATCCTAAGACTCCCCCTGACCAAAAAATCATCATTCAAACCAAGTTCAGACCTGCAGTGCCAGAAAATGAAAAATATTGGCAGGTCTTTGAAGGAGACAAATAGATTGAAGATTTCTTGGTGGGAAGAAATGAGTTTGAATTTTCTGATTCGGACTCAAAATCTGATGACAGCTGCCCGAGTCAGGATCCCCCAGATGAAAAAGAAACCCCACCTTGTAACATAGAAATAAATATCTTTTCTGAGGAAACTGAAAATCCAACCGAGAAATGTGATAACACAGATATTGGAGAAGTAAAGGTGCTACAGGCCAAAGACAAGAATATACCCAGAGGCCTAGCACCCTTAGAGGACCTCTTTGACTTTGATGACGTAGCAAAAAGTCCCATTATAGAACATGCAGAATCAGACATAGAAGAATGCAACATAGGTGCTGAAGATTGACCCAAAATGATCAAACTGGCTAAGTCTATACCTGGAAATATGAAGAATAAATACATTTACCTGTTTCAAGAATTCATTGATAAACGCATGGAGCTATGAATACTTAAAGGCCTACGACACCAACATCATACAACACAAGATACCCCTGAAGGAAAATCAGAAGCCTTTCAAACAAAAACTCCACAGAATAAATCCGAAACAATTGCCTGCAGTTGAAAAGGAGATTAAAAAGATGTATGATGCAGGCATAATAGTCCCTGTAAGGTTCTCTGATTGGGTGTCAAACTTAGTGGCTGTAAGAAAGAAAACAGGGGAGATCAAATTATGCATAAACTTCAGAAACCTCAACAGAGCCTCTCTGAAAGACAACTACCCCTTGCCTAGAATGGAACACATCCTACAGAAGGTAGTGGGCTCTAAGAGAATCTCCCTGCTTGATGGTTTTTCAGGATACAATCAAGTTCTTGTACTCCCAGAAGATCAACTCAAAACAGCATTTACCACTCCATGGGGCACCTTTATGTATGTGAAGATGCCTTTTGGATTGATGAATGCTGGTGCCACCTTCCAGAGAGCAATGGACATAGCTTTCTCAGATGAGATAGGACACTTCATAGTTATCTATTTAGATGACTTGATTGTCTTTTCCAAAACTGAAGAAGAACACCTAAAACACCTGAGAAAAGTTCTCGAAAAATGTAGAAGGTATGGCATGTCCTTAAATCCTAAGAAAACTGTTTTCAGGCTCCAGGAAGGTAAACTTCTGGGTCACATTATATCTGAGAAAGGGATTAGGATAGATCCGCAGAGAGTCGAGGGAATACTGAAGATCACACATCCAAGGAACATCAAGGAATTGCAGTCTTTCATTGGGAAAATCAACTTACTTAGGAGATTTATTCCCAATCTTGTAGAGCACCTTAGAAAAATGATTGATATGTTAAAGAAGGATGCAAGAATCAAATGGACTGTTGAAGCCAAGAAATATTTTGAGTCAGTAAAAATTGCACTCACACAGACCCCGGTACTTATCAGCCCAGACTTCTCAAAAGATTTTCTGATCTTTTCCTTTGCCTCTGAAAACACAATAGCTGCAGTCTTGCTGCAAAAGAATTTAGAAGGTAATGAGCAGCCTATAGCTTTCTTCAGTAAAGCCTTAAGGGACGCACCCTTAAAGTACAACATTATGGAAAAGCAGGCTTATGCTCTGGTAAAGGCCTTAAAATACTTTAGGGTGTACATTCTGCATTCTCACACCATAGCCTATGTTCCAAATATAGTGGTCAAAGATATCTTGTCCCAAGACCTTGATGGGAAGAGGGGCAAATGGATTTCTACAATCTTAGAGTATGTTAGTATGAATCCTTTGTCGAAGTGTACGAAAAAACACCACTTTAGCTACGCATAACTAATAGCCCTAACATCAAATATGGCTGCCAATATCTTCAGATCTGCAGTTAGTTGATCAAGACAAGAGCTGCAAAAACCAGATCTATGCATAGAAAGACATTAAGTAGTAAAAAGAAGGTTTTGCTCCATATATCCAATAGACGAGACAAGAACAATTTTTGAAAGAATTTTTTGTATTAAGGGCACCTGGGAGGAAAACAAGAAGATGTTTCCAATTCTCCTCAATGGGATGGGTTCTTGGAAGTCCTGAGCACTTCAGATCTAGCATTTCTCTCTCCTGTTGGTGTAGAAAACCCAGACAAAGATAGAACTCAAAGGGAGCTCACACAGCAAATAATGGAAAATATGACAATGATAATGGCTCAAAGTCAGACCAAGAGTTTAGATCCAGAGTGATCTAATAGGCAACAAGAGGTGAAGAATGATAGGAAAAACCCTCCTATTTATAACAAAATATTGGGTCATTCTAGGTCTTGGTGTATGATTAAAATAATATTAACCAAATCTAGATCCACCTTTTACGGAATATTTTATTATATTTGTTGGAGGGAAAAAGTATTTGACATGGGTCAAATCCCTTTATTTGTCAATAATAAATAAATAAATGATTTATTTATCATTTTAAGGAAGTGGTTGAGAGATAATCAAATAAATAATGATTTATTTAATTATTTGTGGGTGATTTAGTCATATTTAACAAGGAATATTATTTAAATGAGTTTTAAATAATTATTCCTAGAAAATAATAAGATAAATAGAGATTTATCTAATTAATTTCTTTATTTTGGGTTAAACATGATGAGGAATAATAATTAAATTATTTTTTAATTAATTATTCCATGAGGAAAATCAAACAAATATAGATTTGTTTAATATTTCCTTTTGGGGTTTCCTGTTTAGACCATAAACAACCTAATAAATGTGGTTTATTAAGTTAATTTACATAGTGAAAGCAATTTTACTTAGGGTAAAATTGGTCTTACATGGTGTACTTGGGTCCATCTAATGATAGTAGGTTAGATGACCAAAAAATGGTGTAACAGAGTACGACCTTGAAATAAAACCCACCAAGCTTATCAAAGGTCAAGGCCTGGCCCAATTAATGGCTGAAGCAAACTTGCAGGCCCTTGACATTAACATGATAAATGCCCTAGATGAGCAGGAAGGATTGCCCCATCCAACTATTGAGGAGCAGTTTCAAAAATATCCTTGGTATACTGATATCCTTCACGTGCTCACCCACCTCAATACCCCTCCAGAACTGTTCAAAACCAAGGCCAGATTCATAAAAATCAAATCTAGAAATTACTGCATTTTGAATGAGAATCTATATTGGAAAAATCCAAATGGCCTATTGCTGAAATGCTTGTCTAAACCTGAAGCTAAAAGAATTAAACAGGAATTTCATGCTGGAGAATGTGGAGGCCACCTGAGTTGGAAAGCCACTGCAAATAAGATACTCAGGGCTGGTTATTATTGGCCTACACTGTTTAATGATGTCCATAAAATGATAACCACTTGACACAAATGTCAGATCTTTGAGGGTAAAAGAAAACTCCTCCCTCTTCCTCTACAACCCATCACTGTGGAAGGTCCCTTCATGCAATGGGGCCTAGACTTTATCGGAGAGATTCACCCCTCTTCTTCTGGGCAACACAAGTGGATCCTGACTGCCACAGATTACTTCACTAAATGGATAGAAGCCATACCCACTAGGAAGGCCACTGATTCTGTCATCATTAGGTTCCTAGAAGACTTCATCCTATCTCGGTTTGGCCGTCCAAGGAAAATAATCACTGACAATGCTGCTGCCTTCGGATCCAAGAAAATGGTTGATTTCTGTCACAGGTACAGAATAGCACTCGGTCATTCAACTGCCTATTACCCCCAGGGTAATGGCTTAGCTGAATCATCAAATAAAAGCCTGGTCACAATCATCAAGAAGCTGCTGGAAGAGAACAAAAAATCATGGCACAACAAGTTGGTATATTCTTTGTGGGCTGACAGGCTCACCACAAAGAAATCTATTGGAATGTCACCATTCCAGCTGGTTTATGGGACAGAAGCAGTTTTTCCTACTAGCCTTGGAGTTCCAGTGATTAAGCTTGTCCAGGAGATTCAGTCAGAGGAAGATAGTATGTTAAGGAGAATTAATGAAACTATTCATCTTCAACAAACAAGGGAGCAGGTTTACAATAGAGCAGTGAAAGTTCAGGACGACATAAAGAGGTAGTTTGACAAAAGAGCCAAAGATTCAAAGTTCAAAGTTGGAGACAAAGTTCTGAAATGGGACTCAAGAAGGGAGGACAAAGGTAAACATGGCAAATTTGACAGCTTGTGGCAAGGTCCATATATCATCCAAGCCACTGTGGGTCCTAATGCATTTTTCTTACAAGAACTTGATGGTACAGAGCTGTTTGGGGGTCCTGTCAATGGCAGGATGCTCAAACACTACTTCTGCTAATTTTCATTTCCAGTTCCATTTCCATTGTACATACCATTGTAGTTTTACTTTCAAGAAAATAGAGAAAATGTTTCCAAAAAAAAATAAATAGTGAAAAGTGCAAAAGATTGGCTCTAATATGATCAAAACCTGAGCCAAATAAAAAGGGACAGCTGGTCCTAACACGCCCAAAATCTGGACCAGCAAAGGAAAAGGAAGAATCAGCTCTAACATGCCTAAAACCAGAGCTGAAAATGAAAAAGAAAAGGTGACTCTAATACGCTCAAAATTTGAGTCACAAACAGAGAAGGATACTTCAAAAGTTCAAACTTCAAGCCTCCAAAGTTTTGTTTCACTCCAGCAAGTTGGACAGTCTAATCCTAGCTTGGCTGTTTTTCAATTTCCTGTCTTAGAATGTAGGAGAAGAAATCTATTGGACAGTTTAATCCCAGCAGATGTTAGATTAGGTAGAGAAGCATATGAGGCCAACTGTCTAATCTGGTCTCATGGAGCAATAAGGGTAGATTTAAAATAGGTTGTTTTTTGTTTTGAGAATAAAATGTAAAGGGTCTGCTAGCTCAAATGCACCCTAAAGAAGAAAAAATGCTAGGACTATAGTTTGGGTAGGTAGATTTGATTAGGAAAATGTTTTCTGCTGATGTTCCTAGTATATTGTGGCAGCTAAAATTGAAGAAAGAAAGGGATGTGCCAAGTAGCAGGCATCTGGCCTACTCCAAAGATCATTTCTGGTTTCTTGACTCCTTCAAGAATAAGCCATCCCCATGTGGAGCCACTGTTAGCCCCCCTATGAAATTCTTGACAAGCAAGCTGGGGGCTAGATTATCATGGAGCCTTCAAGGAATGCCTTTTCCCTAAAAAACCATCCTCCTTGCAGTCTCTGAGTGCTATGCCTAATACAAACCTATCTGCTGATCCATTCCTGAAAGGCCTACTGTTTCCCCTTGTACCCCTGCAAATTGTCCCTTTCTCCCCTTTTTTTCCTCCTTCTGTCAAAATACCTTCGTTCCCCTCTATTCCCCCCTTTTTTCAACCCCCTAAATCCCCTCTAAAATCCCTACACCCTTTGTTTTCCCAAATTCCCCCTCCATCGCCCTATCGTTACCCTTTAGGCCTCAAAATACATTAAAAATGGCATAAAACCCACTTCGGACCATATGATATACCTCAGCCCTTCTCCCGTTAGCCCCGCGCTCCTTTACCTTCCACAAAACCTATCGTTGTGACCGGGTTCTAATACTGAAGGGTGCTTACCAGATTTATTCATCGGGCACATCCTCGACTGTCGATACTGACAGATCGGATGGCCAGCATTAAATCTCCTAGTGCCATTAAAACCCGAGCTAACCTGTCAGAAGCAGAAATGGAGCGGCAGAGTGTTGCAGTACAAAGCAAAGGAGATTAAGGCAACCTAATGAAGATCTAGAGCCTTAAGCCAGTAGTTTAAGAGGCAAAGCACCAGTTTGAAGACCCCGAGGATCAATCAGAAGGATCATGTGCACAGTGAAATGTAACATCAGGGTTTATTCATCAGCAGAATGTTTTTCTTCGTCAAGTACAGGGCGCCCATACAGCTTTTATTATGCACAATGTCCCTAAAGGAATTTCCACCTTAACAGCAGTTCAAAACCGCCAGAGCATTTATATGATGGATCTCTCAGTAGTTTATTTTATCTTTATTCAAAGCACTAGGAGTACTACAACCAAAAGATGTCAAGATCATATCTGGAGAAGATCACCCTTCACAAGGGAAGTGACAGAGATTAAATACACAACAATAAAACAGAATGGGTTTTGGCCTTGCATTCATTTTGTGTTTAATGTTACATTTAGTGTTCACCTACCACCTCAGTCGACCTTCTGTTCATCATCTGCTATAAAGCACAGAAGGAAATTATTGTAAGGGTTGTTGATGAGATATCAGAGAAATGCAAGAATTTCCCCCTTGAGACAAGTTCTCTGTGTAATATTGTAAGATAGGCTGAGATTTGATGTATTCAGACTGAATGTTCAAGCTGTAGGCAATGATGTACCTGATTGGTGTTGTTGTTAATATGACAAGCATGTTTCTTTGGATCCTGATCTAAAGCAGCTGGTGATGTTTTCCTTTCTCTGTATTTGTGATTGACTTGCTTTCATTTCATTATGTTTCTTCAGGCTCGCATCAGAAGTTTGGCATAAGATTTACCCTTGATAGGTACCTTATGTTGCTGCTCTCCCAACCTTTATGTTTTCTTCTTATATGTGCATCTGAATATTCATTTCAATTGATTTAACCAGTGTAGTGGATGTTTTTTCCTGCTCTCTGATGTATTAATTAATGAAATCTATGTTTAGATGTTCTTGTTAGGATTTATGGATGAGTTGAGAACACTGGGAGGTCTAGAACCCCGTCTCTGCCTCACTAGGATCTTTCCATCTCATTTAGCCTTTCTAAGATCCCTTGCCTTGCCTTCGGTTTTGTCAAAGTAGGTCTAGAGTTAAATGGCCTCTGACCTGATCTATAGACAGAATTGGCTAGTTCCCCTTCACCCACTTTCAGTCCTTAATGTTCCATTCCATCAACCATATTTTAAGATCCAAATTCTCTAGATGACTAGCCCAACTAGAAGCTTGCACATTGAACACAAGTAAACCCTTTCTCGACTCCATTGCCCAATGGCCTTGATTTTCCCTGAGTTATCTATCTTTGCCTAGTTTCCTCTTTGCTCATCCTTGTCTCATATTGGACCCTTCTTCCCTGATTCCCAACAACCAAACATAAAGTATCAAACAAACAAACCTTGTGCCTATAACTAGCATAAAACCTTAACATTTGAGCTTCAAAGACATAAAACCTTTCACTATCATAGAGAGATCCCTCTCTGGACCTAGGAGGGCTAGATCCTAAGGTCTGAAAGTGGTTCTATGTTGTCTCATCTTTTGGTCTTGTCAACCGGGCCAAAACATGGGAACCCCAACAGGCGCATTGGATGAGAGGCGCAGCACATACAAGTGGCGCAGCACATAGAGCCGGCCTCAACAGTGTAAAAAATACACTGGCGCGGCGCATTGAGCAGTCGTGGCGCGTTGGGTTTGTGGCGCAGCGCATAGAGCTGCAAGCCCGATTTCACCTATAAACTTTCTTAAATTTCCAAATTCGCTCAATCTTATGGTGTGAAAGTAAGTCAAACCTTTTTCCATTTCAAATGAATATTTTTTCTTCGAATTTATGGTGGTTTAGTGTGTAAAAACTCAAACCCTACCTCCTTCCAGATTTGCTCAAAAACAATGTCTTAGAGTTTGTCTTTGTGTTTTTGCTACCAAATCCACTCCATCATCCTCTCACTTTTTGACTCCTCCATTCATTCTTCACTTTAATCCATTCATTCCCTAATTCCCATATTCCTTAAATCCCACTATCCTAAACCCTAATTGCTATCCCAAAAGCCTAAAAATTGTCCCTAAAACCCTTCAATTCCCCAAATTCCAATTAGCAACATTCCTAAAATCTCTCTTACCCTCTTCCTTCATAATCCCTCATACATTTTCATACCCTTAGTAGAAAAATATTAAAGACACCTAAAATCTCTTCATACTCATCTAAGACAACACAAACTTTGGCAAACATGGAATCTGATTCCTCTTATGACCGAGATGAAGAGACACACAGTGATTATCGAGGAGGCGGAAAAAGGCATGATAGACTTAAGATCTTGGCCGAGGCTTCCTTGGCCCAGCATAGCACATAATGGAGGACACTCAGCCCAAATTTCAAAAAATTTGGGACACTTTTTGCATTTTTGAAAATTTTGGGCCTAAAAACAGACTTTTTAGCTCTATGGGCCGCGCCATTTGGCGCGCGCTTATGATTGGGGGCTCCTTTTGATGCAAAATCAGCATTTTTGGATTTTTCATGGAAAAATATTCATGCCTACCTATGGAAAATAAATTTTGACAGGTTTTGAGCTTCCAGAAGGGTCAAAAACACCCTAAAAATGACCTTTCTGCCCCTTTTTTGACACACAGGAAGCAGTGTTGGGAGAAATCAGTTTTGGAGGGGCAAATGAAGGTCAAATTCAGAAATTCAACTTGTGTTGGAAAGTAGATAGGTAGACCTTTCCAAAACGCCCACTTGGAGAAAATTTGGACACCAGGAAGGCCTCCAAAATCAGCTGCAAACTAGCGCAATGCATAGAGAAATCAGGCACGACACATTGGAGGATTTTGCCTATTTTTGACTCAGTAACTCTGTTTTTTGCCTTGTTTTTGACAGTTTGAATTTATTACTTCTAAATGTAAAAATAATGATGTAATTTGATGTAATTTGATGGATCTTGATGTAATTTTGTTAAATTTTCACTCATCGAGGTAGATTCATCCATCACAAGGTGAATTGCAACTGAATGAATCAGTTTCCTAGTTTATAGAGGCAAGCTGTTCCACTGCCTACTTTCTAGTTCTCAGTTTAGATTTTGTTGGAAAAACTCCTAAACTTGTGAGCTTGACCCCTAGAGGCTGGGATGAGTGGTTTTTTGTCTATATTTTGTGGTTTTTCAGTCATTGGCATGGTTGGAATTTTGGGAATGCTTTGAGCATCATTGTACATTCATCTCTGCAGTTTGGCAAGGAATAGACCAGGGTTTGCAGCACTCCATGAGATTCTTGTGGAATTTTGGTTTGATAGTGTGTTTCTCTCTGTAAATTTAAGTCTACTGTTGTTTCATGTATACCATTTTCCTTCTTATTTATTCTTAAGTTAAACAAACAAGGATAAAGGTAGAATTCATTAGGATTTGCAGTGCTCTACCTAGATTTTGTTTAATTTTCTATGTTTTCAGCTGTTTGGAGAGGATCCTTGAAGGTTTCTTGCCCTCTTAAGCTCTTCACCTTTCTCAAACTCTCCATTTCCTTCAAATTGAAAGTGTCAAATCAAGTGCCTACATTGCCCCATTCAGAT
The DNA here is from genome assembly GCA_034641835.2 of Pinus albicaulis. Classification (NCBI taxonomy): domain Eukaryota; kingdom Viridiplantae; phylum Streptophyta; class Pinopsida; order Pinales; family Pinaceae; genus Pinus; species Pinus albicaulis. The sequence goes on from JAXQQM020089204.1 coordinate 23,098, forward strand.
CTCTGCAAAACTGGGCCTCATTCCCCAGACCCAAAATATGCCTTCCCTTTGATCCAACAAAACACCCTTAAAATCAAATCAAACTCTTTCACATATATACCTAGCCTAAAATCACCCTTCATTCAAGTCATCTCAAGCCTCACTGATTAATTTTTGATGAGATTGACCAGGAGAGAGCCCTCTCCCAATCTGGTAGGGCTAGCTACCAGGGTAAGCATGGTTTGATGTTACCTTAGATTTTTCCTTTCTCAGCCTGAGGTAGATTTAGGCAATAACATAGTGGCGACCATACTAGGGAAGATTATTTGCTTGTTAGTGTTATTTGTTTTATAAACTACAGACAAAGCTTGAAGTTATGCCAGGTAGCCTTCGAACTGTACATTGCTTTGCAAGTGCATAAGTAGATAAACGATGCTTCAGTCAATCTCTGGTCTAGTTTTATAAACGTAACACCTGACTTGTAAATTGCCCCAATACATCAGATAATTCTGGACTTTTGGGTGATGAGTTTAGAATTTGATAGGCTGAACAATTTGATTTTTTCCATTTGATTTTTGGGAATAATTCAACACACTAGCTTCTAGACGACACACCAGGGAAAATCTAGATCCTAATCCACCTCTTGTGTATGAAAATCCAAATCTTATTCCAAGAATCATTCATCGAGAAAGTCCTGAGATTCCTGTGTTCAAATCTTATTCATGTCCTACTGTTTTTGAGTATCTTGAAGATCTTGAGTTTGACGAACAATTTGAGTTGTCATTGTTTGAAACTAAGTCTGAGTTTGTCAAAGACCTTGAAATTGAAAAGGCTAATAGATCAATTGACAGTTATATCTTTAATCTTCAGAATTCCACTGTGGAAACAAACATTCCCGAATTCATAGAGTCTACATTTGCAACTCTTAGGTCATCCACAATTACATCTAGTTCACAAATTCCTACAAAGCCTCCTTTCATTCCCACCATTCTCGTGCAGCCTTCTATTTCTGATAAAAAATCTGCAGTAGTATCACCTCCATCCACTCCACATACACCTCATACATCAACTACTCTGACTCCTCCTATATCCCCAAGACCGGTTGTAAATCCACCTAGAGCAATGGCTGCCCGATTTGCACCCCTTGTCTTGCCTCAAAATTTGGATAACATGCCCGCAGATTATCAAAGAAAAATTCCATTGTTTGATGGCACTCCTCAAAATTTTATAGCTCAGTAACATGTGGATAGGATGGCAGATTTCTTTGACCTTCATGAGATTGATGCAGAAAATGTGACAATGAGACTATTTGTACAAAATTTTGGAGGTGAAGTAAGGAAGTGGTTCAGAGCTTTGTTGGCCGGAAGTATTACTACATTGGCTAATCTTCAGAGACAATTCTTGGATCGATGGGAAGTGAAGAAAGACCCTCTTCATATCCTTTCCGAATATGAGAATATCAAGTGGAACGTTGGTGAGTCTGTTCAAGATTATTGTATTAGATTCAATTCTGTTTACAATGTAATTCCTGCCGATATAAAGCCACCTATGGGGTTGTATTTGATTAAGTTTTCGGACGGTTTCGATCCTGATATGGCCTATCAATTGAGAGAAAGAGATCCAACCACTTTGGAAGACATGCAGAAAATTGCAGTCAGTGTTGAAGCAAATCTGCTTGCCAAGAGAGCTAGAACAAAAGCTGAAAAGAAAGTAGCAATAAAGGAAGAGCTTTCCACTTCAGATAAAGTGCTCCATAAGATGGAAAAGGTGTTTGAAATATTAACAATTGATAAGCCTGAACCGCAAATCAAAAATCCTAACTTCCATGGCCAGCAACAACCACAATTTAGAATCAAGAAAAGAGAGCAGCGAGCACAAGAACAAGCAGTACAACAGCAAGTGAAGACACCCTTACAGCAGAATTTTGTACATGGTCCAGAATCAGATGATGAGGAGAATGTAGTTGGAGAAGAGAATCATTTCTTTACACTTGATGATATGCCAATTTTTATCACTGAAGATGAGGAGTATTCCGAGAACTCAGCTGTACAAAGGGACGAGAATTTCATCTTGGCGAATGAAACAGCTCTTGAAGAAGAGTCTGATGAATATTAGAGGGGAAACATGAATGCCTTGATCGCCTAGCAGTGACAATATTCACTCAGAAGTAGAGATATACCCATTAATCCAATTCAAAAAAGAAAGGAAGCTACAACACCAAAGAATGATCCACTCGTTGTGCAGAAAAAGGGAAAAGAGACAGCTGATCCCACTACTAGAAAATCACCATCAGCAAATGAAAGATCCAATCAGCCAAATATATCAAAGGAGAAAACTGAAAAGAAGGATGTTCCAGCTAAAGAGGTAGAGAAAGCTTCAGTTTTTAACTTAGAAAATGAAATTGCTAAGTTAAAAGTATCCATTCCTTTGACTGAATTGATGAAGAATAACAACTATAAGGGTCAGGTGTCTAAGATTTTGAGTTTAGATCCATTATCTGATATGGTAAATGTGGAAGATGATCAACCTGAGTTGATTTTTGGTCCAGCATTGGATGGTGAGTCTCCAGATAGTGATGTACCTCCTTTTTAAATCAACCTTAGGTTGCACGACTATGTGTTACACAATGCTGTGTTTGATTCCAGAGCCTCTCATAATCTCATGCCTAGGGCAATCATGGAGAAATTGGGATTGGATATCACCAGAAAGTATCATGACCTTTACTCTTTCGATTCTAGTAGAGTAAGATGCATTGGGCTTATGAAAGATTTGGTGGTCAGTTTGGATCAGATTCCAACTAAAAATGTTTTGATGGATGTGGTTGTGGTAGATATTCCTCCTAGATTTGGCATGCTTCTTTCCAGATCTTGGGGAGTGAAACTTAAAGTGACATTGCAGCTTGATTTCTCCTATGCTACTATTCTCGTGTTCGGTCAGATGAGGAAATTATACCGGGAGCAAAAGATGAAGTATATGATTACTAGCAAGGAGAAACCGGTAAATCATCCAATCAATTATGTACATATTGATTTAGAATCATTTGTTTTATATTCAGATAGCTTTGATGACGTAAATAGCCAATTAATTGAAGTAGAAGACATTCCAGAAATCACTGAAAATTTCAGAGAGGTTTTAAAGAAAGAGAGACAAAGACTTGATAGTATCGATGAGCAATCAGCCTTCTGACAGCAGCAAAATGTTGATGGACAGCAAGGAAAATCAAAAGAGAAAATAGAATTTCAGCACTTGGAAGAGGACGAAGATGGTTTGTGGACCATGGATTTTGATGGTGCGGTAGGAAGGGATGGTGCTGGAATTGGCATTTGTATATGCAGCCCTGTTTCCTCCCCAAACAAAGTGCCAAGTAATGTAAGGGTCTGTTCTTATAAATTGGCTTTTAATTGTTCAAATAATGAGGCTGAATATGAAGCTTTAATTGTCGGTTTGAAAATTCCTAGAAATTTAAATGCCAAAAGGATTACAGTGTATGGCGACTCCGAGTTAGTTATTAAGCAAGTGAAAGGTGAATATCAAGCTAAGCATCCTCGAATGCGGGCCTACCGCAATGCAGTAATAGATATCTTGAGATTATTTTCAGATTGTACTTTGACATGTGTCCCTCATATTCAGAATGGCATTGCAGATGCACTTGTAATGGCAACAAGTAATTTGAAAATTACGATGAATTCAAGCAAAAAATTTGAAATTCATGTGAAGAATCATCCGACTGTCCCTAACAATCAAAGGTATTGGAAAGTGTTTCAAGATGATAAATAAATTGATGAATTTCTGCAAAATGAAGGTAAATTTAAAGACACTTCTATTGATGGGGAGCATGATGATGGCGAGGCGGATGTAGAAGTCAATCAGATGGAAGTTTTGCAGCTGAAGGATAATGTCATTCCTAAAGGTCTAATACCTTTAGAGGAGCTTTTCGACCAATATGATGTAGCTCGAAAACCGAGCTTGTTGCCAACCGAGAAAGGAGTTGAGGATGTAAACATTGGATCAGCAGAAAATCCTAAAATGGTGAAATTGTCGAAGGCATTGCCCCCACATGTAAAAGAAAAGCAGATCAGTTTATTATCTTCTTTTGCTGATGTATTTGTTTGGGACTATTCAGATTTGAAGACATATGATCCAAATATAATTTAGCATACCATTCCGATCAAGCCAAATCAAAAGCCCTTTCGACAGAAGTTGAGAAGAATAAATCCAAAGCTGCTGCCCTCAATAGAGAAGGAAGTGAATCGGTTGTAAAAGGTTGGTATCATCGTCCCCATAAGATTTTCAGATTGGATTTCTAATTTGGTGCCCGTGCGCAAGAAAACAGGTGAGATTCGCTTATGCATTGATTTTAGGAATCTGAATAAAGTATCTTTGAAAGACAACTATCCATTGCCCAAAATGGATCACATACTTCAGCGAGTAGTTGGAGCATCTCGCATGTCCCTACTCGATGGTTATTCCAGTTATAACCAAATTCCGGTCCATGAGGATGATAGAGATAAAAAAGTGTTCACCACTCCATGGGGAACTTTTCATTATGCTAAAATGCCTTTCGGGTTGAAGAATGCTGGTGCAAAATTTCAACGAGCAATGGATATGGAATTTTCAAATGAAAAAGATGTCTTTCTAGTTGTTTATCTTGATGACTTGACAATGTTTTATAATTCAGATGAAGAGCACCTTTATCATTTGAAGATTGTATTTTAGCGGTGTCGAAAATACAGTATATCTCTCAATCCAAAGAAGATTGTGTTTGCCATGGATGAAGGCAAGCTTCTCAGTAATATTATATCAAAAGATGGCATCCACATTGATCTAGCCCAAGTAGAAGCCATTCAGCAAATTGATCTTCCCCGAAATAAAAAGGAGATCCAATCATTCAACGGTAAGATGAATTTCTTACGTCACTTTGTGCCCAATCTTGCAGAACATTTAAGGGAAATCACAAACATGCTCAAGAAATATAGTGTAGTGAAGTGGACTAAGGAAGCAGTAAAGTCTTTCAATTTGGTGAAATTGGCCCTTTCTTCAGCTCCGGTTTTGATCAGCTCGGACTATACTCAGGATTTCATTTGTTTTCATTTGCCTCGGATCATACTATGGCAGCAGTCTTAATGCAGAAAAGAGACCAGCTTGAGAAACCAATAGCATTTTTTAGCAGAACCATAAGAGATGCAGCTTTAAAGTATAATATTATTGAGAAGCAAGCTCTTGCCTTGGTAAAAGAATTGAAATATTTTCGATTTTATATTATGCATTCTCACATCCTTGCTTATGTTCCTAATGTTGCTATTAAAGAAGTCTTAGTGCAAACAGATCCAGAAGGGAGATGAGGAAAATGGATTGCAGCCTTGTTGGAATATGACGTGGAGATAAAACCTACAAAGCTTATCAAAGGATAGGGGATGGCTAAGCTAATGGCTGAGTCAAATTTGCATGCTTTGGACATTAATCTCATTGCTGCTATGTCCGAGGAAAATGAAGAAAGTTCGCCTGTTCAGGTATCATAAGTTTTTGTTCTTTCTCCTTGGTATTCGGACATTGTGTATGTACTCCAAAATTTGTCACCACCACCTAGAATGGCTAAGAACAAAAGTAGGACACTGAAATTGAAGGATGCAAAGTTTTGTATCATGAATAATGTGCTCTATTGGAAAGATCCCGGTGGTGTATTGCTCAATTTTTTGGTTGAGGAAGAAGTGAAACAGGTTATGGAGGATTTTCATAAGGGGGATTGCGGAGGTCACCTTTTCTGGAAGACAACGACCAATTTTTTTTTGAGAGAAGGATATTATTGGCCAACTCTCTTTGCTAATGTGTACAAAACTGTTAAAATCTACCATGAATGTCATATTTTTGAAGGGAGGAGAAAATTGCAGCCGTTACCGCTTAAACCCATTGAGGTAAGTGCTCCTTTTCAGCAGAGGGGTTTGGATTTCATTGGCGAGATCCATCCTACTTCTTCAACGCAGCATAAATGGATCCTTACAGTGACAGACTATTTTACCAAATGGATTGAGGCAATTCCCACTAGGCAGGCCACAGATTCGGTAATAATTTCATTTCTTGAAAACAATATTTTGTCTCATTTTGGCCGTCCAAACAAGCTGATCACCGATAATGCATCAGCTTTTAAATCTAAAAGAATGATTGAATTTTGTAATAAGTATCAAATAACTTTGGGGCACTCAACCGCATATCATCCACAAGGCAACGGATTGGCTAAGTCCTCAAATAAATCCTTGGTCAATATTATTAAAAAGCTGCTGGAAATAAACAAGAAAATTTGGCACAAGAAACTGGTTAATGCACTTTGGGCAGACAGAGTAAGTCAAAATAAATCTATAGGCATGTCCCCTTTTGAGCTCGTGTATGGTGTTGACACTGTATTCTCGACCTCTATCGCAGTTCCAGTGGTTAAACTTATACAGGAAGATGGCAGTGAAGATGATCATATGCAACGAAGAATTAATCAAATGATCCATTTACAACAGACTAGAGAGGAGGTTTTTCAGAATACTTTCAAGCTGCAAGAGAGAATCAAGAAGATATATGATCGAAAGGCAAAGGCGGACAAGTTTCAAATATAGGAAGTGGTGCTAAAGTGGGACGCGAGAAACTAAGATAAAGGTAAGCATGGAAAGTTTGAGAATCTTTGGAAAGGACCCTTCAAAATTGCTGCATATCGAGGCCAAAATGCTTTCCTTTTGAAAGAAATGAATGGAGAATAGTGTCCAGGGGGGCCGGTCAATGGTCATCTTCTCAAATGGTACTATTTTTGAAATGTTTTCCGTTGTCATATGTATCACTATACATATCGGTTTGTTTAAGTTTCATTATAAGTGTGTGCTGTCATCATTATTTTAGTTTGGGGCCCGAGGTGAAGGCTATAAAACTGAAGGTTGATTTCAGTTTTGTTTTGGTTTGTTTGAGTCAAGTCTTTCAGTTGATTTCAGTCTTGAAATTGAGTCAGTATTGAGTCAGATTTCAGTCTTGAAATTGAGTCAAAAGTCTGGTTTTGGTTTGTCGAAGTTATTGACTCCATAGCCCAATGGACAAAAGGCACTGCCTGCTTTCCCAAAGATCTATAGTTCTTGGCACCTCCAAGGAGCTACCATCCCCATTGGAGCCAATGTTAGTGTCGGTATCTTCATCCTTCCGTCAGTGATCAAATTTCTCTTGTTGCATTTCATATTAGGTGTCACGCTCGGTCAAATGCATTCCATTAGGAGCATGGATCATCTGATGGTAGTGGTTTTTTATAAATTTTCCCTCATGTCCTTTACCTGTTGGCCCATTTTCATTCAATCATATCATCCACACTCACTTTTTGTACTTAAATTTGTAAGAGTCATTTCTAGGGTTTTTAGTCCCATTAGGTCTAGGGTTTCATCAATAAGGTCTTCGAAATTTCCAATAATGGTCAGCAGGCCCATGATGAGGTTGAATAAAGTTCCAGTGCTAAAAATTTCATCATCATATGCTTAAAAATGTATTTTTTCTCAAAACTCTGTTTTGAGAAAAATTGAGTATTTTACCTTCATTTGTATAATTTTGATGTAATTTCAAGTTCTATCATGTGTAAATAAATTCAATGGCAACCCTGGTCACCTTGTCAAACTTCAGCAACCCTGCAAGGCAAACAAGAAGCAAATCATTCATTTAATCAGAGCCAAAATGAAGCAAACTGCCCAAAACAGAGTTTAAAAAAAGTGTCAAAGGTAACATTACAAAAGTGGGTTTTTGGAATGAAAAATTAAAATCCTTTGGTATATAAGTCATTTTTATGTTTCAAAGGGCTCATTTGTATTCCAAGAAGAGAGAGTGAGCAAGAAATGTCTGTGCTGAAAAGAAGGAGAAAAATCACAGCAAAATCGTGCAAGTTTTATTGGCACAACGCATAGGCTGAGTGGCATGGCGCATTGGACTGGCACAACGCATTGGGTCAGCCTCCACAGTGGCAAAAACACACGAGTGTGATGCGTATAATTGGCGCGGCGTGTTGGGTTAGTGGCACGACGCGTAGAGCTGCCAACTGTTTTAAACCACATTTTCATTCAAACTCAAATTTTCTCATCTGCCTCTGGTCTAAAGTAAGTCATAAACTCTCCCAATGCCAATGAACGTGTGTTTTATGATGTTTATGAGGATTTAATAAAAAAAATTCAAACCCTATTTCCTTGCTCAAGAAATGATCGTTTATGGTTTGCAATTTGTGCCTATCACTCCCTCACTTTGTTATTCCCTCATTACTGTTCTAGTTTCATCAAACCATTTCCCTATTTCCCATATCCCTAAAATTCATCTACCCCTATCCCATATTCCCATTATCCCAAAATCCTAGCTACAAAATTACCAAACCCCAATTAATATCCCAAAAGTCTATAGATTGTCACTAAAACCCTTAAATTCCCCAAAATTCAATTAACAATATTCCCAACAACTCCCCTTACCCTCTCCCTTCATAGTCCCTCATACATTTTCATAAACTTGGTAGCAAACCAAAGACACTCAAACTCTTCATACTCATCCAAGACAACAAAAAATTTGGCAAACATGGAGACAGATTCCTCTTATGACCAAGATAGTGACTCTACAACCGAATTGTATGCACTAAGGAGACCCCACAAGAGTGGTAAACATGTTAGGGAAGAGCCTACTTCACTTGTTGAGCTGCAGGCCTGCCCTCTTGCTATTACATGTTTTCAACATCAGTCTTGTTATCAATTTTGTGAGATGGTTGCTAGAGTCCAGTACCATCATGAGTTGGCCAGATTGTTTGTGCTTCATTTACATAATGGCCAAGTTACTCTTGCAGGTGTGACTTTCACCTTGACACCTGAGTCTATCTCCCTAGCAACCGGTATTCCAAAAGTCAGAGAGCAATGGAACAAAAGGCAGAAAGTTGAAAGGGAACACTATGAGCCATACATTAAGCCCAATTTTTTGAGACAACTCAGCAGAATTTTTCCCTTTCGGTTCTTGAAAGATTCATATGCTTCTTTGATGAAGCTCATTATCAAATATTTCAGCTGTGAGGGTCGGTTTTCTCGCTTATATGCCTATCACATCAGATTGCTGATGCCTTTACCAGGGTGAGAATGATGAACCTCCCCTACTTCATGTGCCAAAATATTAAGAATATGACCACCCTAGTGCAAAAGAAAACTCCTGAGTAGCAGTATAACAGTATCTATCATTTTTCACTCATCAAAATTGTGGTTATGCATCAGCTTGGTTTGCAGGATATTTCATGGGCGGATTTCATTTCTCATGAGTTCTTCATAGCTCCTCAGGTACCTCTAGAATTTTTTCATGAGATAGGTGAACCTTCACATCAGCATGAGGGTCATGAGACACATACCGCTAGTGTGCCGGTGTTTGTCACCTATCAGAGGGGCACTAGAGGGTTGTTTGCAGCAGCCAAGCGAGTATTATCTCCACCCGGGGTGGAAGGGGTCTCGCTTCCTTCATCATAAGTATAGGTACAAGACAAGGGTAAGAGGCCAATACATGATGAGGGGCCTTCAGGAGAGCAGGAGACAGATTTCATCCTCATTCAGAATGATGACACTGATTTGGGCCCACAAAGCTCAAAGGTCAGGGAGATAATTCAGGAGCAGAAGGCAAAGATGGATACTTTGTCCCTCAAATTGAAAAGAGCCTAATGGATAATCAACTACCTTGAGCAGAGAAAAAAAAAGCTAGAAGATTAGCAAACCATCATGGAGTTTCAAAACATACGTGAGAACCGACAAGTTGCCCAAAGGAGCGAAACCGAGATGACATCACTTGAGCAGGAGATTGAGGCTGATCATGAAACTTGGCTTGAAAGGGTAAATATTCATTTGGAAAAGCTGTTGGAGAAGGCCAACAAGGAAAATAACATGTTGAGGCACATGGCCAATCATTATTGGGCGAGAAATCATATTTGTAAAGAAAGAATCAAAATTTTGAAGGCCAAGTTGAAGAGGGCCTCAAAGCGTCGGAAAAGGCAAGATAGAATTCAAATATTGGCTGAGGCTTCCTTGGCCCAGCATAATAGATAATGGAGGACACTCAGCCCAGATTTCAAAAAATTTGGGACACTTTTTTCATTTTTGAAAATTTTGGGCCTAAAAACAGACTTTTCAGCTCTATGCGCCGCGCCACTTGGCGCGCGCTTATGATTGGGGGCTCCTTTTGATGTAAACTCAAAATTTTTGGATTTTTCATGGAGAAATATGCATTCCTACCTATGGACAAGAAATTTTGATAGGTTTTAGGCTTCCAGAAGGGTCAAAAACACCCCAAAAATGACCTTTCTGCCCCTTTTTTGACACACAGGAAGCAGTGTTGGGAGAAATAAGTTTTGGAGGGGAAAATGAAGGCCAAATTTAGAAATTCCACTTGTGTTGGAAAGTAGACAGGCAGACCGTTCCAACAAGCCCACTTGGAGAAAATTTGGACACCGGGAAGGCCTCCAAAATTAGCTGCAAACTAGCGTGACGCATAGAGAAATCAGGCGCGACACATTGGAGGATTTTGCCTATTTTTGACTTAGTAACTCTGTTTTTCGCCTTGTTTTTGACAGTTTGACTTTCTTACTTCTAAATGTCAAACTCATGATGTAATTTGATGTAATTTGATGGATCTTGATGTAATTTTGTTAAATTTTCACTCATGAAGGTAGATTCATCCATCAAAAGGTGAATTGCAACTGAATGAATCAGTTTCCTAGTTTACAGAGGCAAGTTGTTCCAGTGCCTAATTTCTAGTTCTCAGTTTAGATTTTGTTGGAACAGCTCCTAAACTTGTGAGCTCGACCCCTAGAGGCTAGGATGAGTGGTTTTTTGTCTATATTTTGTGGTTTTTCAGTCATTGGCATGATTGGACTTTTGGGAATGCTTTGAGCATCATTGTACATTCATCTCTGCAATTTGGCAAGGAATAGACCAGGGTTTGCAGCACTCCATGGGATTCTTGTGGTATTTTGGTTTGATAGTGTGTTTCTCTCTGTAAATGTAAGTCTACTGTTGTTTCATGTATACCATTTTCCTTCTTATTTCTTCTTAAGTTAAACAAACAAGGATAAAGGTAGAATTCATTAGGATTTGCAGTGCTCTACCTAGATTTTGTTTAATTTTCTATGTTTTCAGCTGTTTGGAGAGGATCCTTGAAGGTTTATTGCCCTCTTCAGCTCTTCACCTTTCTCAAACTCTCCATTTCCTTCAAATTGAAAGTGTCAAATCAAGTGCCTACCTTGCCCCATTTAGATCTCTGCAAAACTAGGCCTCATTCCACAGACCCAAAATCTGCCTTCCCTTTGATCCAAAAAAACACCCTTAAAATCAAATCAAACTCTTTCGCATATATACCTAGCCTAAAATTAGCCTTCATTCAAGTCATCTCAAGCCTCACTGATCATTTTTTGCTGAGATTGACCAGGAGAGAACCCTCTCCCGATCTGGTAGGGCTAGCTACCAAGTTAAGCGTGGTTTGATGTTACCCTAGATTCTGCCTTTCTCAGCCTGAGGTAGATTTAGGAAATAAAATGTAGTGCCACTCAATTGCACGTTTAGGTAAAGTCTGGCTGGCGGGTCTGTGCGTAGCACCGGGTCGAGTCAGGCCACTAAATGGGCCTGTCTGGCCCGTCAGACTACAGTGCCGACATGCAAAGATGGGC
>JAXQQM020058081.1:0-101060 GCA_034641835.2 Pinus albicaulis
TAACTCTGTGATTGCTTAGAAGAGTAAAATTGAGAATGAAACCTGTTATGAAACGTTGGAAATATTTCAAATGGAAATAGAATTCTTGGAAAAATGGCTCAAGGAACCTGAAGGAGAAATGAAGTTTGCAGAACCGGATAAAGAAGAGATTGCAATTATAGTTCCTGAGGATGAAAACATGTCTCTAATAGTCATGGTGATAGAAGAATATTATAATTTACAGACCAATAGTTTGTTTGTAGATTCATTGAATGACATGAATGAGTATGCTTCTGTAATTGAAGATATTGAGCAGAAATTGTTTGGAGATGAGATGGAAATTCATAGGTATCAAGAGGATAAGGATGTAAGGGTGGCACCAAGAATGAAAAAATTCCAAGATAAAGATAACCTATAGCAAATAAAAGGTAAATTTGAAGGAAAGAGCATGATAGCTAAAACATTAATGGAAGATAATCATTCTGATGTAATGATAGGCAGTGAATGGGAGAAAGAGTTGAAAATATTTGACTATTTGTTAAAGGAATCAGAGTATGACAATGTAATCATAGAAGAAAATTTTCACTACTATGAACCAGCACAGAGAGACACCTTTGGAACATATAATGAGGAGAGGAGGCTAGATGACAGTCTCGAGAATTATTTGGGAAGATTGAATCAGCATACTAAGGTGCTGACAAAGGAGGAAAAATTAGATCAACATACTAAAATGTTTCCAGAAGAAGAATATGCACAAGGGCCTTATGTTTTTTATTTTAATTTTCTTTTTTTTATGTTTGTGGATTTTTTTGCAGAAATTGAAGAAAATTTGTTGTAGGAGAACAACCAAGTAAAGAAGGACAAAGAATATTTTGTGGAAGTATTTAATACATGGAATAAAGATATTAAATTGTTGGGAAAGGACTGGAGAATCAGGATTTGATGCAGAAAGAGATAGCCATGGAAGAAGGAAAATATCAATTTCAACACTGGGAACCAAAAAAGCCTGAAGGGGAAGAATAATTCTTTGAGCAATGGCTTAAAGAAAAGAGTTATGATGGAATCGGTAAACAACATATTGATGAAGTGGTTGAAAGGAAGCTTGTAGGAAATGCATTGCTGAATCATTTTCTGGAAGGATTTGAACATGTGAAAGAAATTGTAGACATTGACATGGAAATATCTCAAGATTTAATTGACATCGAGGCAAAAATTAATTTTAGATAGAAGGGTGAGACTGAATATATTACTGCAGTTAGGAAATTGGATAATAATTTACTTTTTGAAAGTAAATTTGAAAACAAAGAGCAACAATTGGATATTGCAGAGGGAGATATCTTCAAAGACATTCAAGAAGTTTGGGAGGCAGCAATATCTATAGCAGTAACTAGAGAAATTTCAAAAGTAATACCAGAAGTTGCAGGAGAAAAAGTTGGAATAGATAAGTATTAGTTTGAGAATATGAAAAATTTGGAGATGCAATAGCTAGTGGGCAGCTACAGGAAACTTCAAGAAGAATAAAGAAACAGTAAATGGAAGAGTATGTAATAGCTCAATGATATGCTGGACATAGAAATTGAAAAATTCTGGAATTTAACGCTAAAACAGACTAGATAAAGAAGAATGACAGAAAAATGGATAATCAATCAGAACATGAAGTTGTTTTAAAAGAGGAAGATGAAACATAAGATATTAGACACATAATAGCAACAAGATAGAAGAGCTTCTGGAAATTTACAAACTAAGGTTTGGGATCTTGGTGGAGTGATACATAAAATCTTATGACCAGGAGGTCATAAATTTTCTCACCTTGGGAGTCTGATGGAGGAGCATCTGACTTGAGAAAATTATTGTATTTAGTAGAATAAGGGATCTTGTGTTTTAAGGGAAGTTTATTCTCAAAAAGATTTAAATTTATGTAATTTTAATGTTTTAAAGAGAGTTGGAATCAATTAGATAATGTGAGGACATGTGTTAATGTTCTTGAATGTTGAAGAACATGAGAGAATTAAGATAATTGAGAACTCATAAGGATTGAGAGATTTTAGAAATTATTGTAAATCCCAGTATTAGAATTGGTTTGATGATTTTGTGGATTAGAGAGGATCCTTGGGGATTAGTTGAGTAAAAAAAGAACTTATAGGATATTAATGATTTTTTTGAGAAGATAGAGGATCTAAACTAGAATTGGTTCACAGAACCTTTTGTATAAAAATTGTAAACCTCAAAGCATAAAGGGAGAGATTTAGGATTTAGAAAAATAGAAAAGGTTTGGATTGGAAGCCCACGGGCCAGAGTGTAGCAGAAAAGGCCATTGATAGAGAAGATCAGGCCAGAATGGAATTCTTTTTGTAAATATGTGGTTGCTAATATAGAGAACTCAATTTCTGAGTTTATATGGTGTGGTGAATCATATATCATGTATATATCAGAATTTTTCTACATAATATATGTGTGTAGGTGAAATCGGGCATAATCAAATCAGAGGATAGTCGAGAGAGTGATCTAGCTCATACAAAGTTATGTGTAATTCAAATTTGAAAATAACTAATATTTGTGTTTGTTAGCAATCATTTATGTCATTATGTATCCAAGCTACTATTTTCATGAATTCATGAGATTGTGTGTTCTTAAGAGGTTGAACGTTCATTTTATAGTTTGAATTATGTGTTGAATGTGTATGTTAAAGATCGATCATTGATCACAGAATGGATTGATGCCAGTAAAAAAAACTTGTCCTTCAAATCGATGTCCAATATGCACTGCGTAGAGGTGAGAAGAACAGAGTGAGATTAGATGGAATATCACATCAAACACTGAGAAGGTTGTTAATGTGAAATTTTGTAATTGTGTATATGAGAATATTTTATGATTGTGTATAAGATTGAAAATCATGTAGAATTGCATACACAACATAGTATAATATGGATGTTAATCCATAAAAGTATTAAGACGAATGGTTGGTGAAGTGGTTTTCAAAATTCAGTAATGGTATATCACGTAGAATAGAGGTAGGAAATGGTATCGTACGAGACTATGTGATTAGTCTCTGGGAGCGATGCGTGGCACTATAAAATCACCTATATTGCAGAGCTTCAAAGCGATAGAAATCGGTTTAGTTGAAGTGCAATGAACTGATAGCTGTTGGAACGAGAACAAAATTAACCACCATCATTTGATCGTGGATGCGCCATCGAAAAATGTGCTGGATGGATGGAGTATAAGTATGAGGCAGGTATAATAGTCAATTAATGTGCAAAACCATGGAAAAAGGCAGAAAGGTAAGTTAATGCAGGGTTAAGTGTGAACAATTTATATTGTATAAGAATTATAATAGGAATAAAGTGAAATATCTTCCACATGTGAGGTTGCCATTTTTTGGGTTATCTTGGTCCATATGCATGAGACTATGCATTTCATATGCATACTGTGGGTTTCTGCAGCTTAGGCAACATTATTTTGGTATCAGAGCATAAGTGGATTTTTCATGTGTTGGAAAGAGGTATGATTAGTTAATTATTGTTTTATGTGAAATAGAATTAAATTTCTTTATAAAGTTGTAACGGAAATTGAAAAATAAGTTACATGATCATATTTTAAATCTGATTGGTACCAGTTGTAGATTGGAAAAGGTATGCAGTGGAAGCATGGTAGCCTAAGACTATGAGAAAATTTAGATCTGTAGAATCTAAGTTAAAAAGAAGATGAACCATTAAAAAGTTTGGAAAAGGAGAGATAAGATCCTAAAAAGATCTTGTAGGTATATTTGTGGTAAATTTGGTTTCGAGGATTTCATTTACATATCTCAAGTTATAGATGAAGGAAGAATATCTCAATAAAATAAGTGTAGTCAAAACCTAGTATTTCATCTACAAATTGAAATACAAGAGGAAAGTTGTGTTTTTTAAGGAGAAGATGGGATGAAGTCTAGAAAGAGTAGAAGAAATCTCACTGAGGTTCCAGTGATAGAGAACCGTACTTGCCAAAAGTCCAAGTCCATAGAAAATCTTGGTGAGGCAAGTGGCAGCAGGAAGGACTTGATGTTGCAGAGACTTAGAACAGCTCATAGTGAGGGAGTGAGTGATGAAATCATCAAGATTGAAAGAATAATATGACTATTGACAGCCATAG
Source organism: Pinus albicaulis (assembly GCA_034641835.2). Lineage (NCBI taxonomy): Eukaryota > Viridiplantae > Streptophyta > Pinopsida > Pinales > Pinaceae > Pinus > Pinus albicaulis. The sequence continues at coordinate 4,111 of JAXQQM020058081.1, forward strand.
CAGGGGTTTTGATCAAGACCACAACATATTAAACTAGTCGAAAGTTTCCACAAGATTGCAACAGTGAGACTGAAGGAAGAACTTTTGAAAGCTCTTAGAAATTGTAGCAGGAACTTACTCCATCTAAGGCTTCGAACAGATAGGGACAAAGGAGTCCTTTAGAGAAGTGGGTGTAGCAAATAGCAAGAGAGAAAGATTTCTCAATGCAAGTTCTAAGGAAAATAGGACTTGGAAACCAGACAAAGGAGAATTTTGGTGAGAAAATCAACTCGGAAGGAAGTTGATTGGTTGTAGGTGTAGAAGCTCACAAAGAATTAAAGATGGCTATGGGAAGTCATAAAGAAGTTTCAAAATAAGGCTACAAGTTGAAGGAAAAGGGTGCTAAAATAATCCGTAAGAACTGGATGAGTCAAGAGGAGATTGACAAGGATTTGGTTGAGATAAGAAAAGAACTCGATGAGTTAACAATGCTGATAGAGGAAAACCAAAGACAAAGTTGGGTTTTGAGGAAAAATATGGCTAAGTGGTATAAATTATAGAGAAAGCTACAATAAATACAAGTGAAGTGGCTTGTAGAAAAACTCAGAGAAGCAGAGCCAAAAATGGAAGTTTCCATTTGTAGACCAGAACAGGGTAAAATTCTGGGTGAAGAAGACAATGAGAAATATTCCATGGAATATTGCAATAGTCCAGAAAAATTTGGAGATATGGGGCCTTATGGTTTTAAAACTCATAGTTTGTATGTGTTTGTAGGATGTGCAAAAGATGATGGATAGTCTCATGAAACTGTCACAAAAATGAATAAAGCTCTTGAGGCGAAGTATGATGGAGAATGCCTTTTAGAGGAGGAAGGTATTGATTTATTACAGCAGAAGGAATTCATAGATGAATTTTTGTTTGGTGTAAGGCAACCAATTAAAGCTATTATGGAGCAGAAGCATAATGAAAATCCCATAGTGAGATTCCAAGGAGGTAAAAAAAAGAATTTGTTTAACAAAATTGATGAAAGAATTTTGCAATGTGATGATATAGAAAAAAGAATAACTCAAGAGGATTTATAGAAGAAGAGTAAAATTGAGAATGAAAGCTGTGGTGAAATGTTGGAAATATTTCAAATGGAAATAGAATTCTTGGAAAAATGGCTCAAGGAACCTGAAGGAGAAATAAAAGTTGCAGAACCTGATAAATAAGAGATTTCAATTATAGTTCCTAAGGATGAAAACATGTCTCTAATAGTCATGGCGATAGAAGAATATTATAATTTACAGAACAATAGTTTGTTTGCAGATTCATTGAATGATGTGAATGAGCATGATTCTAGGATTGAAGAGATTGGGCAGAAATTGTTTGGATATGAGGTGGAAATTCAAAAGTATCAAGAGGGTAAGAATGTAAGGGTGGCAGAAAGAATCAAACAATTCCAAGATAAAGACAACCTACATCAAGTAAAAGGTAAATTTGAAGGAGAGAGGATGATAGTTGAAACATTAATGGAATATCATCATTATGATGTAATGATAGGTAGTGAATGGGAGAAAGAGTTGAAAATATTGGATTATTTGCTAAAGGAATTAGAGTATGGCAATGTAATCGCAGAAGAAAAATTTCACTAACTATGAACCAGTACACAAACACACCTTTGGAACAAATAATGAGGAGAGGAGACTTGCCGGATATAGGTTCCGAGAATTCACTGGGAAGACATCAGCATACTAAGGGTGGCCGACGGAGAAGGAAAATCAGATCAACATGTTAGACTGCTCTGAGCGCCGCCAATTGCAACATTCTCCGAAGTTCATTCCTTGTTATTCACAGTCACTGATGTTACTGTGGTCCAGAAAAGAGTCATTTTAATTCTTGAGTCTAGGGTTTTGTCTGCAGACTAGAGGAAGGTTCAGTAAGTTTTTATTTTTATGTCATTATCAATAATGTGAAATTGATTCTTCTTCAAAACAGGGTTTTGAAGAAGAAATCATCGAATGTATCTTTTCACCATGTAGTTTCTCAGTTGTAGATGCTGGTTCTCCTTTCCAAGGTTCTATGTTTATTATCCCTGCAAGTAGACAATGAAAAGCCCTCATTCAAAGTCAGCAAATTAAAAAAGGAAATTGGAAAGCAGAGTTTGTAATAATGTGAAAAAGTGCTGAGCCAAGACAGGCCACCAATCCCTGCAAAAGACAACAAAGTGTCATTAGTCCAAGATTCAGAAAAGCATGGTAAAGCCAAAGAAAAGCATTGTATTAAATGATCAAATGTCAAAGTGCTGAAACATTATGAAAGTGGGTCATGGAGTAATTTAAAATCAAATTTGATTTGATAAGACATTTTCTTCACATATAAATTATGGTAAACAATTTCATTTCCATCAAATTCTCAAGGCAGAGGTCGAGTTTGTGTTGTGGAAGGCCGAAGACAAGTTGCAGAATCGTTGACAGCGTTTGGAGGTGGGCGCTACCCACTTGAGGTGCGCGCTACCCACTTGGTGCGCGCTACCCACTTGAGCGCCACGGCTTGTGTTTAATTGAACGGGTGCTACCACTTGAGGGGCGCTACCCACTTGAGCAGGGGGGCTACCCACTTGGCAACAGAGTCCAGAAATTCGTTTTTTGCACCCAGATTCGATTCAAGTCGACTCCAAAAGCGTGCAAACAGGTTTTTATGATTTGCTCAGTAAATTTGTTAAATATCAAAGCTGCAGAAATTCATGTACAAGATGTCAGGCATGAACGGTGCATGAGCCGTGGTTTCAAGGTAGCAAGATTTGCTGACCAGACTTGCCAGTGCCCTCCTTGTGGCATTGCATTCAGCTGCAGTATTGCTTTGGAGTTACATCTGGTGATGTCGCACAAGGTCACATTTTCAAAAGATAACTTGCCAGAATTGATTGGGATTATTAAGCTACTTTCTGGCTCATCGAGTGATTGCTCCAAAGCTGGCATAAATCTGGAATGCCTTTTGTGCTCAGTAAAATGTGAAGCCATAGATGATTTTGTTCTGCATTTATTTTCTAATGTGCATATCAAGTCCTTGAGAACGTCTACTTGCCTAGTTCGCTAAAACATTTCATTCATATGAATGACCGGGAGAGCCATTTGCATGCATATAAACATAAATTTCAATTGCAGAAAGTTTGTTTAAGCAATAGGCTCAAGAAGGTGAAGGATATGGGACATTTAGAAAACATGGGATATTTATGCACATATTGTATGATATGGTGTAAAAGCCGGCCCTGCTTTATCGTTCATTTATTGGGCAGTGCTCACAGGTTATATGCTGAGATTCAAGATCAGCGAAATACAAATAAAGTAATACAGACTCGATCACAAGAAGAAAAAAAGAGGATTCCGTAAATCAATCCGCATTTAATAGAAAATGACAGCGCTATTCAAACGGAGCCAAAATACCATATTTCTTGGGTGGTATAACGCTGCATGGAAGGCGCAAAGTCAGAAATCGAAAGGCCAAATTAAAATGAAGACATCTATTAGGCAGAGGATTATCATCGAGAATCATTTCCAAGTTTTAAAAGCAATATCAACAAGCAGATTTAGGAATCAATTACAGATTTGAAGATAATCCTCAACTTCTAGGCATTATATTAGCAAGTCAAGATTGGGCAGATCCAACTCCCAGGCACAAATTCAGCAACCGAAAATCAAATTGCATATCTTCAGGGAGATAGTACACGGTTGGCAATAAAATTCCAAACATTTAGACAGACAGTTGGGGATTATTTCCAGAATTAAAGCCACCATCCTTGCATTTGAAAGTAGGTGGCAGTCTATGACAAATGGCAGCTTTGAGGATTCCTATTTCAAAAGAGATTTGACCAGCAACCTTCACAACTCGAGACATTTTGCAACCTGATCCAGATTTGGTTTATTTTTTGGAATTTTAATTAGTTTTAATTCCTAGAATTTAGTTTTCTGTTCCTAGAAGCTAGTAACAGCTTGAGCATGTAATTTGTATTTAAAGCAATACTTTGTACTTTGAGAGGGGGAGAGAGTTTTGAGAGGTGTGTGGAGGAGAAAAACAGTGTTTCATTGTACAGTTCTGGCTAGAGATTAATGAAATGATGTAGCTCTGTTTCAGGAGATCCCTGTGGTAATAACTTGGCATATGTCTTTCTCTGTTTCATATGTATTTTGTGATGTTTACATTTCATTCATAAATCGTTTTCTATTGAACGCTTTTAAGTAGAAGGGCAGAATTCAGCTTGCTGCTCTGCCTTGGGAAACTGTTCAAGTTCTATGTTTTCTTCCGTCTGAAAAGGATTCATGATTTCATGCTCTTTTCAGCTTCTTAAACATTCTTTACATTCCATATAATTTCAAAATTGAATGCTTAAGCTTTTTCCTATCTTGCCTCATGTAATAATCTGCAATCTTTCATTTAAGTTCCCTGCTCCTGCTGTCTTTTCCCCACACAGCCCAGAAAACCCCGACATTTATCAAAAATCTCTTGCATATCTTTTTACTAGCCTAAAATCAATATCAGTGTTTCATTTAGGTCATCTCAGATCCTATTGGACATCTTTCACTGAGTTTGACCCGGAGAGAGCCCTCTCCTGTCCTCGTAGGGCTAGCTACGAGGCTGAGCTTGGTTTGATGTTGCCTCGAGTTTTTCCTTCTTCAGCCTGTGGCAGATTCGAGTCCTAACAGTGGGGACGGATCCAAAGGTATATTTTAAAAAGCCATTTGATAAAAGCGTTGATTATTAATATAAAGTTCTATTATATATATTTGATTACCAAAGGTTGTGAATAATATTTATTTATCAAATTCCATGAATTTGATAAATAAAATTCCAATAAAAGAAAGAAAACCATCAGCGGCACGTTAATGTTACTTATCCTTGGCTATAGTATTATTTGGCGGAGAAAAATATTACCTTTGGGACAATTCGTGCATGGAAGAATGAATATTGGGATTTCAATTTGAATTGGTTCGAATTTTAATATGAATACCATTAGTAGTTGAGTGGTTTTCTACAAAAGGTATTGATAAAGGAAAAACTATATAAGGAGAAGCGCATTATGTTTCAGGGTGTGCATATGAAAGGGTTGTTAATAAATAAATCTCTTTAATAGATATCTGCATATATGACGCACCGATGGATATGATCTAGAAATGATGAATCTCTACGATGATCGGCAAAAGAAATGATGAAGACCTGATGGAAGTCTGATGAAGAAATTGAAGAAATCTGGTGGATCTGAGGGTTGAAGCCTTCTGTATGAAAGTGGAAGTATCCTGCCAGTAGAAGCTGGTGTTAAAATCAGGGGGTTGGAGCTCCTTTCCAGTAGTGGCTGGAGAACGAGAAAAGGTTGTAGCCTTTCTGCAGGTGGGTGCCTGCGTGCTGGTATGAGTCTGCACCAGTACAAAATTGTAAGAAGTTTTCTTTATAATAAATATTGAAGACAGAGACGACAGCAGCGGTGGTTTTCTCCTGAATTGGGTTTCCACCTTAAATACTGGTGTTCATGTGTGTTGCTTATGTGTGATGGTTTAGTCTGTTATTACTGCACATGCTTACTACTTACTAAACATCTGATGAATGAATGATGCAATGATCTAAGTGAAGAATTAAATGTATAATAAGATCTCTGGACATATGCAAGTTTTCTTAAGGATATGGGTTTAAGAGAAACAAAAAGTAAAAAGTTTTCAGTAAGCTCTAAATACTGATTCACCCCCCCCCTCTCAGTATTTTTCCCAACAATTGGTATCAGAGTAGGTCCTTCTGAAGGAGCTTGATTGCTTGAAGGAGATCCATCTCAATGGGAAGGAAGCAACAGAAGAAGGCTACTCGAAGAAAGGAGATATCTTAGAAAATATGTGCAACAGAAAATGAAGAAGATAAAGCAGGTATTGATTGTTGTTCTTGTGATTCACTTTCTTGTGCATGCAATGGTGAAGATAGTGAAAGTAATGTTATGGATCTGGAAGAAGTTCTCAAAATTGAAGTTGAAAATCGACAAAGAATATTTAATGAGATAGAATCTATCTGTTATCCCCCCTATAAATTTTTGACAAGCAAAACAGGGGGCTAAATTGTTTTTGAGCCTTCAAGGAATGCATTTCCTCTGAAAAAATAGTCTCCTTGAAGCCTCCATGTGTCTTTTATCCTTTGATAATTTCCCCTCTGCTGATTCCTATTTAAAAGCCTCTCTGTTTGTGAAGAAATGCCCAAAAGGCCCCTTATTCCTCTTATTGCACTCCCACCTAGCCTCTACTTCGTTCCCCCTTGTCTCCCCTTCTATTTCCCTTCTTACCTTTCAAATCCCCCCAAAATCCCCTTTAGATTCTTCCCCTACCCTTTGTTTATCCATTTTCCCCTTTCCCTCTCTATCATTCCCTTCCTTGGCCTTCGAATTCCATTAAAATGGGCCAAAACCCACTTTTAAACCATATAATAGGGCTTAGCCCCTTACCGCAAGTCCCTTAACCACTTCCCCACGTAACCCTTACCCAAGACCAAGTGCTTAAGCCTTGGGAGCCAATCGCAATCGGAATATCGAGCGAGCGCAATTCCTTTGTTACATTGAAAAAGTTCAATGCGATTGGGTTTTAACACCAAGTCCCGCGACTTGTTTTTAGCCGTCGATCTGTCATTTCAATCGGACAGTGGAGCGCCAATCGCACCCCCCCCTTTCGATCGCAATCGCAAGCCTTCCCCTCCGACCCCCGACTGCGATCCCCCGATCGCTTTATCCACCGTCGTTTCTTCCCATAGATCCGACGGTCATCGCACTAATCGCTCCATTCCTCCAATGGACCTAATCGCAAGTCTTTTCTCCGATTGCCCGATCCGACTCCCCTCTGATTGAACATGACCGTTGATCTAATCCGCGATCCAATGGTCAGCGCTCAATCGCGCCCCGACCTCCGATCGCAATCGCAAGTCCTATCTTCCTGTCCCTGATTGTGATTGCTCCGATTCAATCCTGTCCATCCATCCCCCCCGCTGATCCAACGGTCATCGCTCAATCGCCTCATCCCGCTGATCGCAATCGCAACATTTGATATGTGTGTTGCGATTGACACCCGCTCCAATCTCTGATTTCGATTTGACTTGCTGGGTCCCACCTCGTACGATCTTTCCCGTCTATTTCACAACATTTTCCTCCATTTCCTATGCATTTCTGGTTTTAGCCAAAGTCTCGGATTTACATTAAAACCCATATCATAGGTTTATTTCGTCCGTTTCCACAAAGTCATTTCCGCTGTCCAACCTCCACCGTTGATCTATCCCTTAGACGTAACCGTCCTAGACTAATCACCCTCCACCATGACTGGGTCCCACATCCAAGGCGCCACTCCCTTGTTTATTGGTGATTTCCTTTGTAATTTGCCCAAAGTTAATTGTGTTGGGAAAAATACTGAGAGGGGGGGGGTGAATCAGTATTTACTGCATATTCAAAACTTTCACTTTTTCTGCTTCTAAAATGCATACGCTACTTTCCTGAACCAGACTTGCGTATATACGCGGATAGCTAAAGCTTCAAAAATATGCCTTGTCTTCCCTTCAAGTAATTCATAATTGGCCTTATAATCTGCTGTAGGATACCAGATAATAGGGCTTCGAAATCTACAACCTAGCCAATATCGGCCTTCTCTCAAGATGAGGTTACTATAGATAACTAGGCGGTTGGAAGCTAACTCAAAATTTTTATAATTGAATGGCTCTCTGTCTTGAATATTCTGATTGGAAATTTTCCATTGGAGTTTAGCTACTACTATGGCCTGGTCTCTGATGGACAGAAAATATTCTACCCCATCCAGGACAATCACTTTGTGGATGGGTCCCAATGCTTGGATCACACCCTCCTTTGTCATTAAGCTTTTCCTCCTAGCCCATAGTTGTAATGGGTGTCTCGGTTCACCCCTAACCCAAAGGTCTAACCCATTTTCTTGTCTCTGAAAAGTGTTATAGGCCTTGAGCCATTTTAACTGGTTGACATTAAATGAAATGAATGCTTGATATTGGACATCATCCACAAAAGGACTAGGATTCATCTCTGTTTCCTCTAGCAGTATAAAATTGTGCAAATAAAATTCACAGAGCAGGCGCTGAAATTTTACTCCATAGAGTTTGCAACAGTTTATAAAATAATCTACATTTTTTAATTCTATAGGTTCTCCTGCCTTAACAACTTTATTTTTTAACTGCAAGTATCTTTCTATAAAAAACAAAGCATAATTTTTTGCAGGGGACCTACATGCTAGAACATCTGTATATAGAGAACAGAGAGTATCCATTTGATTCCTGACTATTTGTAGTCTATTCCTTACCTCTTAAACTTTTTCTTCTGTCTTCTAAAATTTATTGAAGGCTTTTGTCTCCGATGCATTGATGTTCCTTAATTGCTGCTGTAACTCTTGATATTTCTTCTTAGAAACAGTCTCTTCTTCGAGCCTTTCTATAGCTCGCTGAGCCTGTGCCAGATCCTCTCGGAGCTTTGCTACACTAGGGTCATTGTTTAACAAAACATTTTTCGGTTGAAGATCTGCCTGGGTTTTCTTCTCACAATATCAAGTTCCTACAATCTGTGTCTCTCTATTGCAAAATTTTTGGTTGGCCCTACTGCTAGAGGACAGTGCCTCAGTCTAAACATCTTTATTACAGACTTGTGAGTTTTCAGTTTGGGCAACTTCGTCTGTGAAAACTACCTATTGTTCCTTACTATATCGAATGAATATGGGCTTTTTTTGAGTTTCCATGGCCCTTTTATTATGGGGTTTTGTTTGGATGGCTGCATCCCCCGTTTTCGGGGTTCTTATAGAGATTTCTCCCCTTTTCAGAACCCTTATCTTCTATCTGAGTTGTTTTACTAAATTTAATAGTTTGTGCTGTTCCTTCTACAACCATATAATTTCATTTGTCTTCTGCTTCTTCTTCTTGGGAGGAACAACTGTTTCCTTTTCTAGACTTGGCTGCTCAGCTAGGTTTTGTTCTTCAGGAACCATGCCCTCGCCCTGGTTTGTTTCCATATTCTCTATTTGGAACACTTCTTCAGTGTTTACGTTATGTTGACTAGGTTCCTCAGGGGAGGAATCCCTAGTTTGGTCTACTATTTCCTAAGGGGCTTCTGCTTCTGCCTCCTCTTCGTCATGCATTTCCTTGGATGTATCTTTGTTTTGAACAGAATGTTCCTGTGATTTCTCTGCCTCGATATTGAGGTTGAGTGGACTCTGGGGTTGCATATACTCACACATATTGGAAAAAATTTGGGCCAATTCATCCTCTTGCAATGGAATCTGTGGTGGACTTGCGTTGGAGGTTACGGGAGGTTCTGGTTCCTCTCTTTCTTCTTCACTAGTTCAGTTAGCTTCATCCTCTTCCTGATTTTCTACTCCTTCTAGTTTCGGGGGTTGCTCATCTCCAGAACTAGGTAATTATAAGGGTTGAGTAATACTACTCTGGAGGCTTCCAAAATTCCCCTACTTATTCTTAATCTGGAGGACTTCCTACGTTTTAGAGGTCTGTTTACTGTGCTGGTAGTTCTTTTTCGTTTCGGGGCAGGTAAGGCTGTTCCTCCGTTTATCGAAAATAACAATTCTTCTCAACTAGTCTACTGTTGAGAAAGACTGTAACTAACTATTAATCGAATTAAACAATGGTAGGTTACTACCATCCTTGTATGATGAGATTTCCTTATGCTCTGAGCAGCGTCATGTAATAAAAAATTTAAATATGTAGGCAAATTCACAACACATTTCTGTTTTAGTACTGCTAATAATTTGAGGTGGCGTGGTCTTACCACATCCTTTCTTATGTCGCATGTAATGTAGCTTTGCACTACTCTAGCCAGTTCTGCCCATGGTTCTCCCAGATTTTTTGGATGGACTCCTTTTCCTTTAATGGTCAGGGTTTGTCCTTCGTCCTGAAAGACGTTCATGGCCTCTTGAAGTCTCAATTTTTTATGGGTCCATACGGGTCCAACTGCTAGTAGAATAGAAACCTCAACAATTATTGCATCTGTCACTGTTATTTTCCTCCCTCTTACTATGGAATGGTCTTCCTACAAGTTCTGCAAAAATTCAATGGCCACAGTTTCATGGGGTTGCTGTAGTCGTATAAGGTAGGTAATCCACCTTGCTCTCTCCAAAGTTTCTCGTGCAGCATCGAAAACTATTAATACTTGAGGTTCACTATGTACTGCTCACCCTCCCATTTCATCTAAGCCCTGCACACTGTTAATGTTTCACAATAATACACAGAAATGGTAATGGAATAGCACCCTGTGCATATCGGAAAATACTGTTAAAATTGCTATTTCCGGGATCTGATAAAAATAGGGAATTAACCAGTATGCAAGTGTATTTTGGAAGTCACCCATTCCCCCCTGAAAGGTGATAGGTCGCCCTCGACTGGAAAATGGAGGAGCAGTGAAATGGACAACAGTCATACATATTCATGACATGATCAAAAGTTATTGAATTATTGAAATCGAGGCATATTATGAAATCAGGAATAGATATGGAAATTCTATGTAATTATTCGAATTTAGGAAAAAGGAAAGCTAACAGAAATAAAAGTACTTATGCGGTCATTATCCACTTAAACCATGATGACTAATTTATAAAAAATATTTCATGTATAAGAGGTTCAACAAAGGGGTTTAGGAGCATAATCTCATTTGAAATTAAGATAAAGATATAAGAAAAGGGTTTATAATTGCTATTGATTTGTAAAAATATGACTCTAATACCATCAGTAGAGTGTTGTTACCCACAGGTGTCTATAACCTTGACAAAATTTCTTTTTAACCCTTGGAACCATAATCCTTTATATATGCCTAGGAAAGTGCTTTGTGATGTCATTATGGAGACCATTGTGCTGACATGGGAACTAGATGAATCACAATGCCATTCACTAGGAAGGAGTGAAAGGTGGGCAAGCTGGCTCATAATGAGACCTCATGTTCCAAGGACTTTTTATTTTTCTAAGTTTCCCATTGGATCATATCCCTGGTGTGGTGGCCATAATGGGAATGCCACTTCACTGCTTCCTTATGATCATGGTAGGCTAGCTCTTGATGAGACCCCCTATCCTCCATCTGACATATCATATAATTGTTAGTAATCATATAGATATATATTTTTTCTTTTCTTTTTATATAGAACTTGCCTATTTATGTATTAAGGGTGGCTCAACACTCCTTAAGAGTGGGGATGGTGGAAGAAGTCTAAACATATAAATAGAGGAAAGTATGCCCTTATTCTTATTCAATAAGGAAAGTCAAAGAGAATTATGAGGATTAGGGAGAACCAACATGATAAAAATGATCAATCAAATTAGTTTTAGTGAAAATAAAGATAACATAGTGATATACATAGTTGTGTCCTTTCCTTTTTTCTTATCAATACAAAGAAATTTCTTTAAAGATTACAATTTCTCTTTGATATGATGATTCCAGTAACCTTTATTTTTTGTGTCCTTACATAAATTTGTATGTTTTCCTTAAAAGGATCATGAAGAATTCACAAAAAATCTCAAAACGTTGTTCTAAAAAAAAGAAAAAATGCACTCAAAAAGTGTTGTTCCTTAGACGGAACAACTGTTGTTCCTTAAGAGGAACAGCAAAAAGAACATATGCATGCAAAACTGCAGTTCCTTTAAGAGGAACAACAAAAGGATAAAAAGCACACAAGCTAATGTTCCTTTAAGAGGAACAATAGCTGTCCCTTAAGCGAAACAATGGATAAAAGAAACAAGAAATGTTGATCCTTTAGCGGAACAACCTAAAAAAACACTCCAAATCGGAACTGCTATTCCTTAAAAGGAACAGTTGAAAAATGATGGCGAAAGGGTTGTTCCTTTTAAAGGGAACAACAAAGACAATGGGCGGAAATGTTGTTCCTTTTAAAAGGAACGACAAAAATAATCTGCGGAAATGCTGTTCCTTTTAAAAGGAACAAAAAAAATAATCGACGGAAATGTTTTTCCTTTGAAAAGGAACAACAAAAATAATCGCTGGAAATTCTGTTCCTTTGAAAAGGAATAGCAAAAATAATCGGCGGAAATGCTATTCCTTTGAAAAGGAACAACAAAAATAATCGGCGGAAATGTTGTTCCTTTGAAAAGGAACAACAAAAATAATTGGCGGAAATGTTGTTCCTTTTAAAAGGAACAACAAAAAGGTCATCATGCAGACATGTTGTTCCTTAAGAGGAACAACTACTGTTTATTAAGAGGAACAACAACTGTTCCTTAAGAGGAACAACACGAAAAATAAAGACACACAAGACTGTTGTTTCTTTTAAGAGGAACAACTGTTGTTCCTTAAGAGGGACAGCAGCTGTTCCTTAAGAGGAACATCTAAAGGCACACAAAATTGTTGTTCCTTTTAAGAGGAACGACTGTTGTTCCTTAAGAGGAACAACACAAAAAATAAAGTCTGTACAAAAAGCAGTTCATACAAGAAAAAATTAAAAGAAAAGCTTATGTACAAATTTGAAAAATAAAGGAATTGTTCAGTGAGTGAATGCTGAGGAGGAGTTATCCTCCTCAGTAATAATCTACATAGTATAATCTCACCGTAATTGCTGGTAAAAGGATTCCCGATTAAGCGGTTTGTGGTAAAGTCATACTCGATGACCGTTTGATTTGAAAGAATGTCTAGATCCATCAATGGTAGTTAATGTAATGGTGCCATTGTCATGCACTTTCTATATCTCATAAGGTCCAAGCCATCGTGTCTAGAGTTTTCCAGGGAAATCCTGAAACCTGGAGTCATATAGGAGTGCGCAATCTCCTTCTTGAAAGATTTTCTTTTTAATGAGGGCATCATGCCATTTTTCTCTCTGTTGTTGAATTAATGCAGTGTGCTGGATGATGGAGAGCCTAATTTCATCTAGCTCATTGATTTGCTATAATCTGCTGACCTGGGCCTCATTTAAATTCAAACCCACCTGTTGGGCTATTCTTAATGTTTGAATTTCAAATTCTATTGGAAATATGGTTTCTTTTCCAAATACCAATTGATATGGTGAATACCCAGTGGTATTTCTCCATGTTGTTCAGTATGCCCACAAGGCTTCTGACAATCTTGAAGCCTAGTCGCATCTGTGTGATGCAACTGCTTTTGTAAGTATTTCTTCTATCACCTTATTCATGCTCTCTACTTGGCCATTTGACTGTGGGTGGTATGGGGTTGTAATTTTGTGCTGAATGTGGTAATTTTTTAATGTTGCAGCGATTTTATTACCTACAAATTGCGGTCCTCCTTCTATAATTATATCCCTTGGGAGGCCATATCGCACAAATATTTGGAAAAGGAACTGTATTAAAGAGTCCTCTATAGCTCTTGGAAGTGCCTCTACTTCAACCCATTTAGTAACATACTCTGTTACAACTAGTATGTATGTTTTCTGATTTGATGTTGGGTTAATAGGACCAACAAAATCAAGCACCTAGCGCTCAAATGGCTCGATTACTAACTGTGGATTCAAAGGAATTTCCTCAGACTGTCCACGGTGTCCCGCCCTTTGGCAACTATCATAGGCTTGTACAAAATTTTTAGCATATTTAAATATTGTAGGCCAGTAATAGCCTATTTGTAAAACCTTGTGACCAGTCCTGCAATCTACGAAATGTCCGCAACATGGCCCATCGTGGCATGTTTTCAGGATGTAAAATATTTCATCTTCTCGGATGCATCTTCTGATGTGCATATCTGCTGCTGTGTGAAATAGGTAGCCCTCGATCCAAGAGAATCAGGCACTACACTATACTATTTGTTTTCGTTCATTGGGCGTTAGATGCTTAGGTAACTTACCTACTGCTAAATAATTTGCAACATCAACATACCATGGGGTTTTGGCAGTAACAGCAAACAAATGTTCATCTGGAAACTGATCTTCGACTGCTGCTACATTTGTTGGTTTTGGCATTCATGAGAGAAAATCAGCTACAGGATTCTCTTTTTCAGGTCGGTCCTTTATTGTGATGTCAAATTCCTGCAATAGAATCAACCATTTTGTTACTCTACCATTTGTAATAGCTTTATTTGCTAAAATTTTTATGGTAGAGTGATCTGTATATAAAAATACAAGATACCCAGTTATATAATTTCTAAATTTATTTACAGCATGTATTATAGCTAAAAATTATTTCTCAGTAACTGTATAGTTTAATTCAGCAGGAGATAGATTCTTGCTAATAAAATAAATTGCATATGGTTTTTTATCTTCTTCCCGCCCAAGGACCGCTCCAATAGCTGTGTCTAAGGCATCAAATGAAATTTGGAATGGCAAATCCCAATTTGGGCCCCTTAGCACTGGGGCTGTTGATAGAAGCTTTTTCAGATCCTCAAAAGCATGATCACATTTATCTATCCAAATAAAATCAACATTCCCTGTTAGTGCGTATAGAGGTGCAACTATTTGAGAATAATGCTCTATGAATCTTATATAATAACCAGAAAATACTAGAAATCTATGTACCTATGTTTGTGTGGTAGGAGTAGGTATTAACAAAATTATCTGAATTTTAGCTGGATCTACTTGTATTCTGGCTGCTGAGATATAATGACCTAAGATGAGTCCCTTGGTCATCATCATGTGACACTTTTCATGGCTTAAGTAGAGCCTGGTGGCAATACATATTTGCAGCATCTTTTCCAATGTTTCTAATGCTGGCTCAAAATCATCTCCATAAGGTGTGAAATTATCCATATATACTTTGAGCCCTTCATTTATTAAATTTGAAAAGATGCTGAGAATGGCCCTCTGAAATGTGGCAGGCATTGCATAGACCAAAGGGTAAAACTCTATAAGAAAACATCCCCCAAGGACAGGTAAAAGTATTCTTATCTTGGTCTTCAGGGGCAATCTGAATCTGATTGTATCCACTGAAGCCATCTAAGAAAAAAAATAATTTCTTTCCTGCTAATGTATCTAATACCTGATCAATAAAAGGAAGGGGAAAGTGGTCTTTCTAGGTTTCTTTGTTTATTTCTCTATAGTCTACACATATCCTCCAATTTCCATTCTTCTTTGGCACCACTACTAGTGGAGAGACCCACTTGCTATCAGATATTGGATAAATAAAGTTTACATCCAAAATTTTTTGTAATTTAGCTTTCACAATATCCTTAAGATGAGGGTTTAATCTTCGTTGAGGTTGGAAAATGGGTCTAGCATCTTTTTATGTATAAATGTGGTGTGTAAATAACTGGGGATCAATTGCTTTCATGTCTGGGTAATCCCATGCAAAGGCTGCCTTATATTTTTTCAGTAGGTGGACCATCTTCTCTTCTTCTTCAGCAGTCAGATTTTTGTTAATGTTCAGGGTTTATTCTGGCTCAATTTCTATAGTTTTTCTATTGTAAACAAAAGTGGTAGGTATTAATTGATCTTGAATTTTTTTCACGAGATCTTCTTCTTCTTCATAATCAAATGTTGCCTTGATCATGTGGCATTGCAAATGGGATATGGTTTTTGGTTGGTTAATGAAACTGTTAATATGTCATCCTCTGTTTGGTCTTTAAATTCGAGGGCATCTTCTAAGGTTAATGGTGATCTAATGTTTTCGAAGAGGTATGATACATGCTATTTTTTTGTTTTTATTATCATTAGGCTTGGATGGGTTGGAGGGTATAAGGATAAATTCTTGACATAACTCCCTCTAGTTATAGTCATGCTACCTTGTCGGCAGCCAATGTAAGCATTAGTAGTTGCCAACCAAGGTCTACCTAAGATTAAAGGGTGTCCATCTAGCCGGTTTTTGGGGTTAATAATCAAGAAGTCGGCAGGGTATTCCCAAGAGTCTACAGATACCATTACATCATGTAGTGTGCCTTCCGGCTTGACTACCGATTGGTCAGCCAATTCTAATAAGGTTTTTGTTGGATCTAATGATGTAATGCCAAGTTTTTGACAAGTGGTGGTTGTTAGGATATTGATTGCAGTTCCCAAATCAACAAAAGAATTTGGAAATAATTTTCCATTGATTTGCACCGTAACTATAGGATTTCCTGGGTCCTCATACTTTACAGGTGCTTCTCTTCCTGATAGTAAGTCAAATAGAGTGCTGACTACTTGGATAGTTGGGTTAGTTGTTGTTCTCCTCTTTGGCTTTCTTATGCATAGTTATTTGATGGTCTTTGCATAAATGGGAATATCTTGGATAGCTTCGAGGAGTGGAATTTTTATACACAAAATTTTCAGTTCTCCCAGAAGATCAAAATCAGGATGTTCTATTGGACGAGGTATGATTAGTCATTCTGGGAATGGTGGAGGAGAGGTGGTTGCTTGCTCATGAGTGTGTTGTGTAACCACATTTTACTTTTGCAATGTTTGTTCTGAAGGTAATAGATTTTCAACTTGAATATTTTTGTCTCCCTCTAATTCTAATATGCACCCAGACCTTAGTTGAAGGTCATTGTACTCCCTTAACTCAGTTTCTACTTCTGTTGGTTCAATTATTTGAACAGATTAAACCAGCCTATTATTAGGGTTCGGGTGGGGTTGGGCTAGGAGTTGCGGTCTTAAGTTGGTCTGGGGATTTTGTTGTAATGTAAATGATGCTGGCAGTGTAGGTGGAGGGACAGGAATCATTCCAGCTGGTTGATTCATAGATCTTTGCCAGTTCGACTACAAGGTATGATTCTGTGAGGTCGAGGGGGACCATTGTGTAGAATATGTATTATTTTGCCAGAATGGTGGACAGTGAAGGAAGTTTGGCCAATTGGTTTGATTTGTTTGATTTGGCCATGGCGATGTAGGAAATGGCTGTTGTGACCAATTGGCGAAGGGTGGCTGATTTTTCCACATTCCATTATATTGCTGAGCATTATACTAAGGAGATTGAAAGGAAGAGGATGGATCAATGGGCATACCTGTTTTTTGTGGCTACCATTGAAGGCGCTGATTAAGTAGGCATACCATTTTTTTTTCTTCTTCTGCTTCTTTGTAGACTACTTTCAATCCCGGGAGTGAAGGGAAACTTTCTGTGGAGTGTTCTTTCATTCAGATGGCACAGACTTGGACTGTATCCAGCAAGCACTCTTTATGCTATGTTTCTTTCTGCATCTGGGGCAGAATATGGCCAAATTTTGTTCTTCTACTGCTTGCTTTTGTTTAGTTTGCATGATATCGAGCTGTGTTATCAGAGTCCCTAGAATATCAGTTTTGAAATATTCTAGTAGATTGTCAATTTCTCTGTGGGTTATACCTCCACCGGAGGCCTTGCTATCTCTTGTGATCATGTCCTGTTCTGCTGGTTTTAGTCTTGTGCTGCCTCTCAAACTCCTAATACATAAATTAATAATGTCATCAAAATTTTCCTGATATATGTCACCTTTGCCCATGTTGTTTAATGTTTCAACCCATTGTTCCTTCATCCCTTTAATTAATGTGGTTTTTAATACATTATTAGGTAAGAGTAAAGATGCATAAGGTGATCTCTAGAGGTTGTATTGAAAGCGTTCTACATATTCCTCCAATGTTTCATTAGGTTTTGCTGTCATCTAAAATATTTCATCTTTTAATTCTCTGGACCTGCAATAATCCTGATATTTCTTTAGAAAAGAAGCTTTCATTTGATCCCAGTCATTTATAACACCTCCACCTAACTCCATAAACCATCATAAAGCTACTCCTTTTAATGTGGAGGGGAATAATTTTAGCTTTTAGGGATCAGTGGTATAGTCATACCCCCTGCATAATACATCTAATTCAAATAGAAATGCATCTAGATCTTTCGATGTTAAGCCATGGAATGTAGGAATATGCTGGAGAGGAACGGCCTTCATAGGTGCATTAATTGTAGTGTCCAAAATGGGATATTGTAGTGTGGAAGTTTGGGGTGGTTGCTGGTTGTGGGCCATTTGATCAAATATGTGCCAATATCCTTCTATGATTTTTAGGGAATTATTCCTAGGCTGACTAGAAGGAGTAGGGATGACCTTAACAACACTCCCCTGGTCTGGGATAATGAGTGTCCCTTGCTAAACTATTGTCTGAGGGGATTTTGGTTCTTCAGTTTTGTTTTGGATGACTTTGATAACACTTCCCTTATCTGGGATACTTGGTGTTTGGATTACTTCAAGAGGGAATATTGGTTCTTCTACTTCCCCTATTTCTCCTCCTCCTTCGCAGAGATTACTAGAGTTCCCTTCTTGTAAAGAAATTGGGCGAGAATTCCCAATTTCTTGAGAATCCTTCTCAGTCTCTTCTGTTTGGCTATGCACCTCAGCAAAAGCTACAGATGGTGATTTTGTGGCCTGAAGGGAGCTAGTCGGTTGTCTAGAAGCAATTTTTATAGGTCTTACTGATGGCTAATGTTGAGGAGGTAAATCCCCTCTGCGGACAGAGGTGATCCCTACTAGCCCAGCAGGGGTCTAGCAACAATCATCAAATGCTACAGCGCAAGTTCCTAATTGTGAATAAATAGACCAACGATGGAGGCCTACCTGGAGTCCAATGCTATGATTCGTAGAAGAGACAGCGTTCCCGTTCCTCAGCCTCAACAGATCACGATCCCCATGATCTCCGTGAATGGACACCTGCACATGCAAGAAAAAATACGAATACAAGCATAAAATCTAGAATACGCAACTATATATCAGTCAGAAAGGATATAAATCATTATTATCATAAATGAAAAAGAGAGTGGAACCATAACCAGTAGTCATTCATTAATAAGAAATCGAAAGAGAGTACAACCAATGTTCTGATGTTGCGGTCTCCTTCGGAAGGGTCTCCAGTCGTTCACGTCTCACAAAGCTCGCCAGGGAAGGGAAAAGCCTCTCTAGAGTCTCTCAACGATAGTCTCCTTGCTTGAGTCGGCCTTAAGGGAAGAATGAGGGCTCTTGCAGCATAAAGGCTCTTGGGAATTTGGAGATTCAAAGCTTAGGCACTTCAAGACTAGCTTGCAATGGCAATGGGCAAGCTTTTATAGATGGAGGAAGAGGGAGTTGGGATCCCTATAATTGTGGGATTGGCCCTATCATCAAGGAAGCTTCCATGAGAGGTGGCAAACCACTTCCCTTCCATGGAATTCCCGGAGCCAAACCTCCCAACTCAAGATAGATAATGGTTTCTGAGTTTGTTGAAACAAAAATTCCGACATCTTATTTTAAAAAACACTCCTTAAATTGGCTGGCGCGACTGCGACTCTGGGACAGAGCACCAGTTGGCGCAGCCTCTTTGTAGGATTTTCCTCATTGGCGTGAGTGATGAACTGTCTGCCCGCGCCAATGCAAAAAGAGATGTTTTTATGGTTTTTTGCAAGGAGATGTATTTAGGGCAATTGAAGCTCATGTTTAGAGGAATGCATTGATAATGGTTTCAAGGCATGACATTGTTCACAGGTCACAAAATGGGTCCTCCATTGTAAAATGGACAGAAATGGTAGTAGATCTGGATAAATTGATTGTGGTAATGTATGCTCCCTGTGCGACGAGGTCTACAGAGAGAGAGGGGTGAACAAGCACGGTGAACGTTTTCAATCAAGTTTCCGGCCATTTTTAAACAGCAGAAAAATACAACTGATATCTCAAGTACATGATGTATATGATAAAGCAATGATCCTAAAATGAAAATACTATAATTCAGATCCAATTTGCTAACATCCAACAGGATCAATAAATAGACCAGGCATGTCATGAAATGTATCCATTAACATGTAAATAATCATAATAATCCACAATATCGCAGCCTGGATTACAACAGACACAATCCAGGGTCTTGCGCTCCATCTCGACCCGAACAAAGTACAAGTTCAACACGCAAATATGTGAGCTGAAGTCGAACATGAAATAACATCATCTGATTACCAGCCAATGATGAAAGCCGTTAACAGACGCGAGAGGAACCACCAATAATGACGATGGCCCTCAAGGTACTACAGGTACAATCTACGACATGTGAATCAATGAGCTGGCGTCGAACACCCATAGAATCACTCGATCGGAGGCCAATGAGGAAAACCTCTCTTCGAATGTGACGAACCTTCCATTGAGGCATGCAGGCTCCAAGGTACCATAAAGAAGTCTCTAGATCAACTCCTTGGATAATGAGCTGAAGTTGATAGGAAGTGACCTTGATCGAAGGTGGGCCATAATTTTTCCCACATCATCGACACGAGACAGAGGAACATGATGTTTTTATTGTGAATCAGGATCGTGTGAGAATCAAAGGAAGGTTGATATTTGCAGAGGTCAACTTCTCTTGAACATATAATGGCACAAATAGTGGTTTTGGCAGTATTTGACATCAACGAATCAGAGGTCATGGTGACAAGGCAATGAGCAGAGGAGAGGTCAAAAAGGATTATCCAAACCCACGGAGGCAAGTGAAAAAACGAGATGAGATGTCCCCAACCCGACACGAATGCATACAAGTGCCATGTTCAAGAGCGACATACTGCCGACGACACTGATGATGGTTCCATTTTTCCCCCACCATTTCTGGCGAGTACCCCAATTATTTTTGATAACAAGCTTGAAGGGGATAGCATATGCTTGTAATATAAGTCTGCCCTTCGGGCGAATCCATCCTAGTACATTTAACGAGCCCTAGGAAGGAGGAACTCGGAGAACGTCATTGCGACCGAATCCGATGTCATCAGGGTTTAACGAGTCTGACAAAGAAAGAACTCGGCGTCTTTTCATGTTTAGAGAGTTTGAAAAGATAGCAGAAAAGTAAACTCCAAAGGTCCCTTCTCGTAAATAGTTCCTCAGATCCGAAAAGGTAGAAAAAAATATCCGAGAAAACCTCCTAGTCGCGATAGGCTAGGGTATTCCTTTTTTGTAATCAATCTATCCTATCTCGAAAAAGGGGTAAACGTATACTGGGTAGATGTCGTTTTGCAGCCACTTTAACGAGATCGAAATGACAAGGACCTCGAAAATATTTTCATGTTTAGAGAGTCAGAAAAGAGCTGAAATATGACTCCTCCTGGAGGAACGAGTGGTATAAAGGGTAGCAACTGGTTCCGGTAATGGTGGAACTGCTTAGAACAAGTAAAGGTTAAGAGGCTGGCTAACAAGACCACTCATAGCAGCGGTTCCTCAGGAATGGGTGAAACAACCAAGTGAAGGCATATGATCGGCCAAGCAGATAGTGACGATGGAGTGAGAAAACCAAGGCTCATTTGGCAAAAACAGGCTGATAAAATGGCAATCACAAGAGGTAAAATGGGAAAGGTTTCATTTTTACACAAGCTTGAAATCAGGAAACTGTGCTTGAAGTTGGTTTCATTTTTACACAAGCTTGAAACAAAGATAAACTATGCTTGAAACCGGTTTCATGTTTACACAAGCTTGAAACAGAAACAAAATATGCTTGAAAAAGTAAGCATGCCCCTAGCATGGTGACTCAATTCGAGGTACATGCCCCCCAAGCTTCAATCCATATGAAAGGCAGATGGAGTGAAGGTTCAAATTACGAGATCAAGAGACAGACTCGACTGGGATTTTACGAGAACTTATCAAGACTCGGATTGAACAGGAAAGTGTTTCATTATTTTAACGAGGTTGACACACTAAAAGAACTATCCTCAAGACACCTTGTTTCATTTTTTAAGGAGCTTGACACAAGACAACGAACTGTGCTCCGAGCAACTTATTTAATTTTTTAAGGAGCTTGACATAAGAAAAGAACCATGCTCCGAGAAACTACTTGTCACGATGAACAAGAAGTCATGGCTTCCAAGAGTTCCGCACCAAATGGGAGAACAACATCTTGGAAATCAGGACCCAATGCCCCCAGCACACTATGCACGACAGCATCTTCACTGAGTATAGGCACGGGGTAGGTAGCCACATAGTTGACCTTTGGTGGGGCAGATACAACAGGTGGATAAAAACCAGGAGGGGGTGATGGCGGGCCAGATGCCACATTAGGACCAAAGAACGAAATTTGATCAATGGTCATGATCCGTCCTTCATGCGGAAAACAAGCCACACGAAAAAGGGAGGAGACGAGTGCTCCCATGGCATAGGTGTAATCGCGCCCCAAAAGAAGATTTAAATCCAAGGGGCCTGGAACAACCATCATGTCTATATGGACGGTTTTACCTCCCAAAGTAATAGGTAACCTTGGAAGGATCCCCAATGGTTGACTCGTCCTTCTGTTAAAAGTCAACAGATTCTGCGTAACAGGCGCAAGCGGCGGCGAACCGAAAGCTTCTGCTGTAGTAGTTGAGTGGACAGAATACCGAGGTACCTTCTTCGTTTTTCATAATGAAAGCCGGTACAACCAGACCAAGAGCCTGTACTGTGATATCGAAAGGCACATAAGATGGAAGGCGAAATCTTGCAAATCGATTCCAATCAAAGGAAGCGACCAAACTACTCGGAGGGGCTACCATCGAAATGCGAAGGTCTTCCCCTGATGTTATGGAAGAAGAAGTACCCTCCGTGACCTCCATCTCGAAGGTGGGATGGATATCCTCTGGGACCTCCACCACGGGAGGCGGAGGAGCAACTTCTGAAGGTAAAGAGATAGGAGACTCTTTCTCCAAGTCTGAAGAATCTGAAGAAACTAGAAGCACATGAGGGTTATGAGATCCACTCTCCACGGAAAAGACCTGGTGCACCGTATACAGGGCCAGCTCAACCGATCCCACGACCAATGGTTGGTCGGGAATGGATTCCTTAATTTGAATTTCCAGAGGAGTGGGATTGACCAAGGATGACTCTTGGCCAATCATGGCATCAGTAGGTGGAAGACTCAACGAAAGTTGTTTATAACCAGCCGGGAGGCATGGTATAGAAATAGTCGGGTTGTCTAAGACTCGCTTGGCTTCATCCATATAAGGACAAAGGTGAATGGCATGGTGCCCTTCACACAACTTACAAGGATTGGTGAGCTTACCCTATTTTTTAGGAGTCTTATCAGTCGCAGTTGAAGATATGCCCCCAACCTTGCTCCCGGAAGTCAAAGGAAATGGTGGACGACTGTTGGACCATACTTCAAGAACTTTGGGAATGCCAGGGCAGTCTCGAAGCAGATGGTCTCCCGTGCACAACATGCAAGGGAACTTGACTTTCCGTGGAGGGTTGGAGGGCCTATCAAGAGGATATTCCTCAGAGGAAGTAGCTGTACATTTAGCCTCTCGCTTATCGGACTTCTTCTTCTTCATCTTCTTAGCCACCTGGTTACTCGAATCCAGACTTTCACCAGGCGAAGTAGAAGAGGAGGACACAGAAACAGGCAAAGAAGGGGAGAGGTCCACCTTGTAATCAACATGATGTTGTTCTGGCGGAGGAACTGATTGAACAGTAGTGGAGACATTTGAGACTACAGATGTTGAGAACAACCAAACAGGCAACCCAACAATTAACCCGGGAAGGGACAACGTCGCCATGTAAGGAGCACCAACATTCCCAAAAGGAGGAAAATGACCAGGATTCCCTTCTGAGGGGATTCCTTGGTTGGTAAACTCTAAAAAAGTCGCCATCAAAACTCAAAACCACACACGAGCTGAAAAAGAACCAAGGCACACAATCAAACGGCCAACAAGAAAAATCTAACAGGGTGTGTAATCGTGGGTGATTAATTTTTTACCACATTGAAAAGTAAGAAACTTCACCGTTTCATGTTTTAAGAGTCGAGGAACGATAAAATATGACTCTATCTCTTTCAGATTTGACACAAGCGTGAAAGGACAAGCGCTTGGCGATCTTTTCAAATTTAGGGAGTAAGAAAAGACCAAATGACTACTCGGGAATACTAGGCAAAAAGGGTGTACCAAATAACCGTGAATTGCAATATACACCTTGGTTTTAATAATGAAAAAGAAATCAACCAAGGACTTTCCGTACGTGCAGGCAATCTCCCCGAATGCTGTGTTCGGTGTATCACGGGTATAGGGCGGCAGACTCGACTTCCTATGGATAAAGGATTGAAACCTATAAGGGTCTCCCTTTATATACGCGACGGTACGGGGAGCACAAGTCCGTACTAGCGTTGTCTAAATCCAAAAGGCGAACGACAGCTACTAGGTTTAAAGACGCCGGAACACGTCTCTAGCTTAGACCTCTAAATATGTTTCGTTAGATTTCAATGCTGCCTTAGTGTAAATTGAGTAGATTTTAAAGTTGATCTTCAATTATGTTTTAGTTTTCAGGCCCTAACGAATGTGTTGTTTCAAAAACTCCTAAATGCAAAGCTACATGCCACAGTACATCATTTCGTTCGATGAAAACTAGCTACAAAAGAGTTGAGAGTTTTTTCACAAACAAAATGATCGTTAGACAAACAAAGATATCTCTAATGCAACTAATGAAATCGAAAATTTTTCATTCAAATCACTAATTACTAGTAAAATCGAAAAAATTTCAATTTGCACTACTCAACCAAAAGCAAAAGAGATTTTTTTTTTGTAATTTTCAATGTTTGATAGCTAGATGCACTCAACAAACTAAAAATAAAAGAGAAGCAACTTGAGAAATGATATTGAGAGAGAAAAACAAACAAATTTCACTCAATGGCACAAACAATCAAATCTCAAATCGACCAAAGTCTCTCAAAACCAAGAAAAAGACTCAAAGGCTCCAATGGACCATGTGATCTAGGCCCAAAGCAAGACCAAACGAAATTTGAATGAAAAAAAGAGCAATCACCCAAAAATCGCAACAAAATGGTGAACAACTACTAAGAGAATGCGAAGGAGCAATCAAAGAATTGACTGGACTAACAAGACACCAGAACTCCCAAGGAGGGCTCGATACACAAAGCCACTAGATGCCCTAGGGCTTAAAACGTGAAATCGATGGAGAAAAGCAAAAAACCAAAGGACGAAGGCAAATTCCCAGTCAAACAGGACTCCAACACACTCAGGTAGTCGAAAAACCAAGAAGAAAAAAACTAACCACACCCAGAGAGCTCAAAACTGAGCAAACCCTAATGCCTCACAGGAGTGGCATGACTGTGAGGTTTAAACTGGCGCCAGAAAGCAATTGGCGCGGGCAATACAAAAGCAACATGCGCCAATTGGCGCGACTGTCAAGCTAAAAAGCGCGCCAGCTGAGTTTCTCAGCCAAAAATAAAAAATAACTACTCTAGAAGCAGATCAATGTAAGATAAGCAAACCAAGAAGCAAAAACAGCAAAAGAACCCAACCCAGAAGGATAACCAAGCAAGGAAAATCATAAAAAAATCAAAACGAGACAATCCAAACGAGACAACCAAAACTAGACAATCCCCAGCGGAGTCGCCAATTTGATGAGGAGGTAAATCCCCTTTGCGGACATAGGCGACCCCTACTAGCCCAGCAGGGGTCTAGCAACAATCATCAAATGCTACAGCGCAAGTTCCTAATTGCAAATAAATATACCAAAGATGGAGGCCTACCTGGAGTCCAATGTTATGATTCGTAGAAGAGACAATGTTCCTGTTCCTCGGCCTCGGCAGATCACGATCCCCACAATCTCTGTGAATGGACACCTGCACATGCAAGAAACAACACGAATACAAGCACAAAATCCAGAATATGCAACTATATATCAGTCAGAAAGGATATAACTCATTATTATCATAAATGAAAAACAGAGTGGAACCATAACTGGTAGTCATTCATTAATAAGCAATCGAAAGAGAGTACAACCAATGTTCTGACGCTGTGGTCTCCTTCGGAAGGGTCTCCAGTTGTTCACGTCTCGCAAAGCTCGCCAGGGAAGGGACAAGCCTCTCTAGAGTCTCTCGACGATAGTCTCCTTGCTTGAGTCGGCCTTAAGGGAAGAATGAGGGCTCTTGCAGCATAAAGGCTCTTGGGAATTTGGAGATCCAAAGCTTAGGCACTTCAAGACTAGCTTGCAATGCCAATGGGAAAGCTTTTATAGATTGAGGAAGAGGGAGTTGGGATCCCTATAATTGTGGGATTGTCCCTATCATCAAGGAAGCTTCCATGAGAGGTGGCAAACCACTTCCCTTCCATGGAATTCCTGGAGCCAAATCTCCCAACTCAAGATAGATAATGGTTTATGAGTTTGTTGAAACAAAAATTCCGCCATATTATTTTAAAAAACACTCCTTAAATTGGCTGGCGCGACTGCAACTCTGGGACAGAGCGCCAGTTGGCACGACCTCTTTGTAGGATTTTCCTCATTGGCGCGAGTGATGAACTGTCTGCCCGCGCCAATGCAAAAAGAGATGTTTTTATGGTTTTTTGCAAGGAGATGTCTTTAGGGCAATTGAAGCTCATGTTTAGAGGAATGCATTGATAATGGTTTCAAGGCATGACATTGTTCACAGGTCACAAAATGGGTCCTCCATTGTGCGGGACGGTGAATGGTAGGGACGGTGACAAATTACTGTGTAATAGCTGAAATTCAACTTTCTTAATGATATTGTCGATAAAGGTTTTTCACCCAAGGGTCACCAGTCCCTTAGGTTTCTCAGGTCTGGGGAGAATTTTGTTTTTTTTAGATTTTCGAGTCATTCAAAAAAATGAAAACATTCATTCCTACCTTAAACTTCTACGCAGTTCTGCTGTGAAGCGGGAAAATGAACGAGCATGTTCCTCATTCGTTACGCAGGTTCTTACATTCCATTTTTAATACCCAATTCTTCCTTAGCAGAGAAAATCAAATGTACATCACTCTTTCTAGATAACTACACTCTCCCTGACAATGGCACCAAAATGTTGAGATATAAAAGGTGTCTTTTTAACTCCTATTTATCCTACATTAATTATCAATCCAGGTACGATTTTTTATTTCAAGAGTGTACTTAGTCTGAGGCGGAAATTCAATCTAAGGGTAATTCTCTCCAATTTGCAGTACAATGTTTCAAATGCAAGAGTAAACGGATGCTTGAAAATGAAATCTAATTGCAATGACACGAAACTTAAAGCTCTAAAATCCAATCACTCAATTGGAAATCATCAATCAAGGATGCTGTAGTAATAACTCTTTCCTTTGTCAACTGATGTAAATGAAATCAAGCATGAACAAGATCTTCAATCTAAGAAGTTAGACAGTAATAGCCAATGTCCTTTACAGTTGATGATCTTACACTTCATGATAAGGCAACTAATTGGAAATGATAACTGAGTCAAATAAATATTGCTACTAATGGAAATAGAATAAACATGCTTTCTGCAATAACGTTCTATAGCAAACAAAATAGTTATGGGAAAGGAATAAACATTAAAGCTAGTTATCAGAAATGAACAGCAAAGCGATTGAATGGAAATGAACAGTAGATATATCTAATAGAAATGAACAACAAAATCTAAACAATGAAGCTTTATATCTGAAAAGCATAACAATACAAGTTATAGAGGAATAAATAATCTTGTTATGTTGAAAAGGAATAGCAACGCAATTCACTCATAATTGATGCAACAAACCAATTTCACAAAACATTGAAACAGTAAGCTATAGAACATGGAAACTGTGAAGCAATGCGATTTAAAATAAATGAGAAATAAATCAAACCATCACACGAATGGAATTGGAAAGTAATGGTATAGATAGCAGGTGGATCCACAAAGGCCGGGCCCTTAGCTGCTAGTGAAGCACCACCGAACTACTCCAGTGTCAAATAATGGAACGGAAACCGGATTATGTATTAATCATATGTAACAGAGTTTACAAGAAATCACAATTTGTTTCAAACAACAAGAGTCAATGAGAAATCATGAAAATACAACAGGAAGTCTGAATAATCACAATACATCATATATTACATATATCGATTTCTACAAGTGTTGTCCTTTCATAACAGCCAGCGAATGAAACAAGAAAGTCGGACAAGCTTTGAGTAGCGATCCCTCAAGATCGAGAGATCTTGAGGGATTTGCTCTATCTTCTAACTTTAGTTATCATTTTTTCTTCTTGCACTGATGCCACGCTGTTCCTTTCCTTCCTTTGGCTGTGTGCTCTGATCTTGACCTTCTTGTCTAGATATGGTCTTTTGTTGAAGGTGTTAGAGTCGGTCTTGTCATCCCTCCGTCAGAGATCATTTCTCTTCTTGTATTTCATTTTTAGGTGTCTCTTTCAGCTCATTCATCTGCATTCCGTTAGGGGCATGCCATTGTCTGACGGAAGGGCTTTGTTCTCTCGTTTCCCTCATGTTTGTACCTGCTGGGTTGGTCAAAATTTATCAAAATTCATTAAAATTGATTTCAGTCATTTACAGTCATAGATGGTCTTGCGGTCAAAAAAGAGTCTTTTCAGTCACTAAGGTCTAGGGTTTGGTCTTCAGAATGTCAAATAATGCCCGCAGGCCATGAGGATGTCTTCAATAAGTTTTCATTTCAAGATTTTCATCATTAATAATGCTCAAGGATGTTTCTTCTTCAAAACTCTGTTTTGAGGAATAAATCGTCAAATTTGTTGTTTGTAATAAATATGTATTTTTAAAGTTTTCCACCATGAAGTACTTCAAATGCAGCCTCTGGTCATCCTTTGCCAAAATCTGATGCCACCATCCCTACAAAAAATCAACCAAGAAAGCCATCATTTAGACAAAAAAAAATCATAGTGGAAGCAAAAAGGAGCTAAAACAGAGCTTGAAAAGGAAGTGCCAATGGAAACATTATAAAAGTGAGTTTTTATGAGTGGAAATTCAAAGTATTTTGTACATATATAATTATAATGTCTTAACACTCCATATGCACACCAAAGACATCAGTAAAAGCCAAGACAGATCAGGAAAGTGAAAAAATGAGTTTTGAAGCCGAATTGTGGTGAGTTTCAGCTGCGCAGCGCACTGGGCAATTAGCGCAGTGCATTGAAGGCGCGCGGTGCATTGGAATAGTTTCTACAGTGTAAAATAACACTGGCGCGACACACATGGCGCGCGCGACGCACTGGGCTTTGCGTGTGGCACACAGAGCCTCCAAGCCAATTTTCACTGTTTTTCCTCAAAAATTCAAAACAACTCAATCTCCTACGCTCCGTGTAAGTCAAATCATCTTATAAGTTGCCTTTGATCAGTGTTTGGAGTTGTTTTAAGATTGGTTATAAGAATTTGAGTGGTGAAAACATATACCCTATCATTTGGTTAAAAATTGCTCTTTAGGGTTGTGTATTGGTGTTTTAAAAACAACTTTGGTGCCAAAGACTTCTTTTTCCCCTCCACCTTGTTGATTCCTTCCCCCCACTTTAAACCTATCATCCCTATTAATCCCTTGTTCCTCTACATCCCAAATCACATATTTCTAAAAGTCTTATTTTCCTATCCTTAAAACCCTACCATTTCCTATTTCACTTGTAAAAAATCTCCAAACCCCACATTCCTAAAATATAGTCAAGTGACTATCTTCACACTTTGAATTCACTTGAATGAAACACACTCCTACCATTGTACTTCTTTTTTTCCACATTCCCTTCCATTTAGCACACATTTGGTAATAAAAGTCAAAGACACCAAACTCTTCGTATTCACCTCAGGCAACATAGATGAAGAAGGCATCGAGGAGGCATGAAAATACATAATATTGGCCAAAGATTCATTGGATGAGCATGATACTTGATGATGGACCTTCAGTCCAAGTTTCAGCAAATTTGGAGTAAATTTTGTCAATTTTGAATTTTTTGGTCTCAAAACAGGTTTTTCCGCCCGACGTGTCGCGCCACTTGACGCGCGCTTATGTTTGGGAGATCTTCTGGGGGAAAAATTTACATTTTTAGACTTTTTATGATAAATTATGTATTCTCAAGAATGGCTGAGAGATTTAATCATGTTCTGGGTGGTTTAAAGGGTCAAAAACACCTTGAAAATGGCCTTTCTGCCACCTTTTACACACACAGGAACCAGTCTTGGGAGTTTGAATTTTTGGAGCAAAAACTGACATCAAAATCCATCAATTTTACTTGGTTTGGATAGTAGACAGACAGGGCTTTCCAACGAGCTATCATGAGCTCAATTTGGACTTCGGGAAGTGCCTCAAAAACAGGCTCAAAGTGGCGCGACACATTGAGTTTTTGGGCGTGGCGCATAGAGAAATTTGGCCTCATTTTGACTCTTCAGCTCAGAAATTCGCCCAGTTTTGACTAGTTTTACTTTTTGATGTAACTATTGATCTATCTTGATGTAATTTTATGATTATGATGTAATTTTGGCTCATATTTACTTGTTCTAGAGGATTCATTCACAAAAAAGTGAAAATTAAATGAATGAATCAGTTTCCATCCATATAGAGGCAAGTTGTTTGATTGCCTAGAGTTCAGTTCCTTGTTTAGAATTGGTTGAAACATCTCCTAGAAGGATGAAATCGACCCCTAGAGGCATGGGAAGGGGTTAGAATTTTCTATATATTGTATTTTCTGAGACATCTTCAGGTTTGGACTCTTGGGAAAAGTTTGGCACTTCATTGTACATACACTTCTGCATTTTTGGCAAAGGAAAGACCAGGGTTTTGCAGCACTTGTTGGGATCCTTTTGGCTCTGAATTTTGATGATGTTTTTCTCCATGTATTTGTAAGTTTCATTAATGTTTTATGTATTCCATTTCCCTTCTCTTTGTTTCTGAAATTAAACAAATGAGTAACTAAGGTAGAATTCATTAGTTTGTTGGTGCTCTGCCTTAAAATTTTCTTTAGTTTTATATGTTTTCGTCAGTTTGAAGAGGATATTGTTACCCTATTGCCCTCTTCAGCTCCTAAACAATATTTTCCATCCATTCATTGAATCTAAGACATCAAAGTCATTGCCTTCCCTGCCCCAACTTGAACTCTGCAAGGATTTGGCGTCATCCCCATGCCCAAAAAATGCCTTTCCCTTTTTCCAGCAAAAACCCTAAAATCAAAACAAATCCTCCTATTTGTATATCTAGCCTAAGATTATTTGTTACTTCAGTCATCTCAAGCCCCATTGAATACTTTTCGCTGAGATTGACCCGGAGAGAGCCCTCTCCTATTCTGGTAGGGCTAGCTACCAGACTGAGCATGGTATGATGTTACCCTGAACTCTGCCTTCCTTCAGCCTAAGGTGGATTTAGGAAATAACATAGTGGCGACCATACTGGGGAGAAAATGGTTTGCTTGTTGGTGTTATTTGTTTCATAAGCTACAGACGGAGCCTGAAGTTATGCCAGGTAGCCTTCGAAACACTTTTTCTTTTCATTAGCGGAAGTAGATAAACACTGCTTCGGTCAATCTCCGGTCTAGCTTGTGAACGTAACATCTGACTTGCAAGTTGCCCCAGTTCATGTATCAAGTTCAGATCTGATAGTTGATGGTGGAAAACGATCAGACATAAGAAGGCTGAAATCATTCACCTGGTGACTCCAACTCAATGTAGAGACTCCACTGGAGGACTAACTCTTTCTCTGCGAAAATGGAAGGATCTTACACAAATTTTAGGTATCCAAAGTGGAATGCAGGGATAATTTTAGGGGCGAATTTTAGCCCAAAGGAGAAATTTAAGGGGTTTTAGATTTTAGAGGGGCGAATTTTTTATATAGAACCTATTTTGTATAGTTTCGTATAAATAGCCCCAAAATTATTTTAAAAATAAATAATTATTATGGTTTAGCCAAGAAAAATAAGAGCGGATAAACCTGAAATGTTGCATTCGCCTTCGATTCACCGCTCTGTGATTTTATGGGGTTGTATTCGCCCCCGATTTACTAACTTGCAGGGTTTTGGATCTGCATTCACCCTTTGATGATGCTGGGGTTGCGTACGCCTGCGGCCTGCCGCTTCAGATTTACGATTTACGTAACTGTAGGAGACCGGGCAGCGGTGTTGGAGAGGGTTCAGCAAGGGTCTGTTGCATTTGTTGGTGGAGATTCCTCTACATCGTTGGAAGGAGAGGGGACTTGGTCTTTGGGATGGTGGTATTCACTTATGAGACAAAAGGTGTTGGCGGCTGGAGGTATCATAATTGGACTGATCCTTACTTTCCAGCTTTCTCTTGGAAGATTTACTGGTCAGCTGACTACCTACAGCCTGCAAGTTACCACTTTGCTCATCTACCTTACATTCTCCTGCAAGTTCTGAAATCCTGGTTTCACCTACATTTTTATTGGCACGAGTAGATCTTCTCGTTGATTCCGAATTAATATTCACCAGATTTTTAGCAGAAAGGGTACCTTCAGATTGCAAGTTACCACATTGCTCATATGCCTTGCATTCTCCTGAAAGTTTGAAACCCTAGTTTCACTTCCATTTTTCTTGGCACGAGTAGATCCTGTAGCTGATTTCAAACTAATATTCACCGGTTTTTTAGTAGAAAGGTGTGGAGAGTTTGGATTTACTGCAAGAGGGGAACTGGTTTGTGCAATTGAATTCAAATACTATGAATGACATTATGAGTGGGAGGTTGGATCTCCAGCCTGGTAGAAGTAGGGCATGAGAAGGGTAGGCATATGCCAAGGAAACGTGTTCATGCATGAAAGGGTGGTCTCAAGGGTGAAATGGAGGAACGAAGGCAGAAAGAAGACCCAAACTTGGACTCGGAGTCCATAGAAAGTCATCACTCCATGGAAGCAACTGCGGTTTCTCCATCTAGGTCACTTGGTCAAGTCAAGGCTCCGACCACCTTGGATGTGATTTCAGTCTAACTGCAACAGATCAGGGATAATTTTTGCTTCCATATGCCCCCTTAATGTGTTTCCCTGCTCCCATGTTCCTGTTTGCCGGAATCCTGGTGCAAAATAGGTGAAATTCAGCTTTAAAGTTTCTGCTCTAAGGTACATTAATTATTTGAACTATGCCCTGATTTGTTATGTTTCTCCGGTCTGATTTCATGCAATCAACTCGTGATAGCTAGGATTGCGGTAGGATTCCCATGAATAATAGGTCTATTGGTTTTTGGTTTACAATATTATTTTGATTGAAAATACATCTTTTGTTTGTAATCATTGTCTGTAATTCTGGTATGGTCGAAGATCACAGTTGTAGGGTTTGACTTGTTTACAGGTTGGCTTGAGGAAAGGCTCCAAATCTTTTGCTGAAGCACGTGCAGCAGGATTTTCAGAGGAAAATGGAACACTTGGTGAAATTACAGAGACTTTGTGTGGCAGTGACCTTGTGTTACTTTTGATATCTGATGTTGCACAGGTTGGCACAACATTCTCTATATTACGGTGGCACATTTTATATAGAATCTTTCCATTGGAGAGATAATACTGCAGTTTCTATTGTTGTGAATGCTATTGATTGATGGGCATTTTGTACAATTAAAGCAAACCCCCTCTAATTTGATTTCTGATCTTGCAGGCAGACAATTACAAGCAAATATTTTCTGCAATGAAACCAAACAGCATACTTGGTCTCTCTCATGGATTTTTACTGGGGCATTTGCAGTCCTGTGGAGATGACTTCTCCAAGAACATTAGTGTGATAGCTGTCTGTCCAAAGGGCATGGGACCATCTGTGAGACGGTTGTATGTCTAGGGCCAGGAGATTAATGGTGCAGGAATAAACTCTAGTTTTGCTGTGCATCAGGTGTTTGTACCTTGAAAATATATATTCACATTTTCAATTTTGTTTAAAAGTTCTTTGCTGCTTATGCTTTCAACGAAATCACAAACTCATTGCTATTTCAATAAGTTATGGAGTTTTCTTATGTGTGTTTGTCCAGGATGTTGATGGGAGAGCAACAGATGTTGCTTTGGGATGGTCAGTTGCTTTGGGTTCACCATTTACATTTGCAATGACCCTGGAGGATGAGTACAAGAGTGATATTTTTGGGGAGCGTGGTAACTATTATTTTAAGGACCTTTTGTTCTGTTTTGTTTATAATTGGCATGCTAGGATTGAGTTGGTCTTTTATGATTTACAGGGATCTTGTTGGGAGCTGTACATGGTATAGTTGAAGCATTGTTCAGACGATATACCGAGGGTGGAATGGATGAAAAACTTGCTTACAAAAATACTGTGGAAGGAATAACTGGGATCATATCAAAAACTATCTCGACAAAGGTGTTTTCTGATTTTGGTGAAACTAAAAGCAGATTTTAGGGATCTCTGTTCATTGGTTATAGAATGATCATAGGATGCTATTTTCTACTATGGCACACTGGACATACAATTTGTCATACACTGATTTTCATTTTTATTGCTCTTGAAATGGTTTGAATTTCTTATGGTTATTATAAATTTGAACTTATTATACAATTTGCAGGGATTGTTAGCTATATACAATTCTCTGAATGAAGGGGGAAGGAGGGATTTTGAGATGGCATACAGCGCTTCATATTATCCCTGCATGGAAATTTTGTATGAGTGCTACGAGGATGTAGCTTCTGGCAATGAGATCCGAAGTGTTGTCATGGTAGGGCGTCGGTTTCTTGTAAGCTTTTTGCTTGGCTGCAACTTCATCTGGTTCAGAGCTAGAGTCTGAATTGCTGTAGTGTCAACCTTTAAACCAATAAATTCATTGTGAATTGCAGAGGTCAACTTACCAATGAAATTGTTTTCTTGTGATCCATCACTCAGTGTTTGTGGCGTACCATCTGGTTTAAGCACAACTGCTACAGCCCATTCTTTTAACAACTCTGGCTTCTGCTTTTGCAATAACGTTAGCCATTGTAACAATCTGCCTTCAAACCCAACAATTAGCAGATTTACACTTTCTACTACAGAGTTTCCTCCTGACATATATGTCTTATAAGCAGTAATCATTTGTTCCAACATCAATTCAATTTCCATATCATTCTTATTTTCTATGGACCATGCACAAACTGCTGTAGAAGACCATTCTTTCTGGGGATAGCTATTAGCTGTCTCAGAAATGTCAGGTGCACTAGTCCACCTAGAGGAAACATTATCAGGAATGTTTGCATGGATCTCTTCTTTTAAGACATTTATCCTAAAAGGATATTGATCAGGGTCTGGATATGTGATCAATTCTGGCATAGCTGAAATTTCTTCTGATGTCATCTTAGCAGAGGGCAAGAAAGAGTATCTTGATTGGTCATCTGGCAACTGCAAAGATTTTATCTTGAATTCTAGAGAGGGTTTGGATATAACATTTTGGCTAGAACTTGGGAAAGAAATTAGAGACATTTATTTCTTCTGAGGTTTCTTTAAACAAGACACCTTATCAGACATATCATCAACATCTGACTTAAGTTCTGCTACAGCTCTCTCTATACTATCAGTATCTTTTCTAATCACATCAGTATCAGCATGAACTTGTATGATCATATCACTTTGTGCATTCAAAGTGACCTTCAACTGTTTGCTCTAACTTTGGATCTCAGTCAGGATTGTCTGCATGCAAGTATCAAACTTTTTTGACAAGGCAGCAATATTGGCATCAATATTTTTCACAACTAGTTTGACTTGAATTCTTTTTTCATTTCCTATCAGGTTTACTTTGTAATTCAGAATCTTATGACTTTTATGGATTCCTAAGTTAGCCCAATTTAAGCCTGCAACTGCAACTCTGGAATCTAACTTATCAGAATCAACCTGCAAAGGCCTTAATTCATAAGCCATATTATTCTGATTGATCTTCAGATCTTCCCATGGGGGAAATTCTGTTGTAGTCTCTGTTGTTTCACCTGCTGCATTTGTCCAATAATGTCTACCAGCTTTTGGTTCACTACCTTCATCTTCTTGCATCATAGCAACAGTAACATCATAGCCTAAAGTATTCTGAAAGATTTCAGCATATTTTCTCTTATTAGGCTTTCTACTCATTTCAACAAATTTTTGAGAGAATTCTATTGTTCCACATTTTCTGTATCCTTTTGGCAATTTCTGTTCTTTCTGTTCAGGAAGATTTCCATAGTACCACTCATACAAGGACACCCATTTATTGTTTGTTTCCATATAGCTCAGCCAATTTTTTGAGTTCTGTTCTCTGACTTTATAATTGTATTTGGCTTGGTATTGTTTCGCTAATGGATGTGTGTCAACATCATTCATAAAGATTTTCTGCATGGACTTATCACTTTTAACAAAAGGACTGAAACCAAACTTGTATCTTTCAAGGAACATTAATTCTTCAATTGTCAATCTATCTTCTTCAGGGACTTCTGAATTCGCTTGAACCCTTTGTTTTGATAATTCAATGTATCCTAGTCCTGGCTTTGCCTTATATTTCTTTTGTCTTACACTCTCTGCTCTTAGCATGTTAATTTCAAAGGGCTTTCTCACACACTCATATTTGTTACATTCAGGGTCAGAACATTGACTAGCAGGAGGTAGATTAAGCCTTCTATCATGGACAGGAATTGTACTTGATGGCAACTGATTCATTATTCTTGAAGAAATAAAATTTTCATCTGGCCTTATTTCATGTGTCACTGGTTCATTAACATAACCAACTGATGCATTTCTAGAAATCTTTCTTGCATTTAAAGCATCATTTTTCAATTTTTCATAAACTTCTTTATCAATCTGAATCATTTTCTGAGATGACTCACCATGCTGCAATCTGCGAGAACTCTGATTATTCTGTGGGAATCTAGTAATGACTTGTCCAGGATGTTCTTCTATACAATGATTAGACAGATATTCAGGCTGTCTATGAAGGTTATTCCAGGCAGTGTTCCAGGATTCAGGGGGTCTGAAATCCTTTTTAAATATAGCCTGTGGGCTAAGAGGACTGCAATTAGAATCATACTGGATAAGTGTAACTGAAGCAGAACCTTCAGAGGGTGCTTTCAACACAGCAGGGATTGTTGTATTATAGAATCTCACACAAGTTGTGTAAAAGATAGAGAGATTCTTTTATTCAGATTCAAAATTCTCATATCCTTTAGTTTGGACTCCTAATGTTAGAACCTTCATGATATTAGAATCGTCCAAAGCAACTAAGAAATTTGGATGAACGTCAAAGGAAACTGGGCCTTCAGATAATGGAGTCTGTATTCCACCTATAAGAGCTTCACTAAAAGTTTTCCACCTATTGTCTAATAAAGCACAGAATGCAAAAGTATGCAGACCTTGTCTGTGTAAAGCATTCAAGCCAATCTTGACTAGACCAATATGGGCAAACTTATATACTTTCTTTCTAGCTCTTTCAACATCTTTCAATTGTAGCAAAGTAATAGGCATCATCTGATTGATAGACAACTTTGCTTTTACAACAGACTCTGTTATTTGAACTTGAGTATAAGCTTTCAAATTAAACACACCAAGTTTCTTATAGACATCATTTGCTGACACAGGAGGCAATTTCCAATCTGGATGAGGATTTTATTCTTCAAGAACTATTTCTGACTTATTTCTGACTGATATCCCTATTCTCCTTTTAATCAAAGAATAGATCATGCTCCTATTCAAGGAGACTCCTTTTACTCCCTCTCCAACATAGAGGAGATTCCCAACTTCCTTATAGAAGTCACATCCACAAGTCCTTTCATAAAAGTAGCAGCTCTCAGCTTCCATGGCTCCCTCTTTCCTCCACATCTCATTGTGCAGAGCATGCTTCCTTTCACAGAGCCATATTATTATGACAAGGCTTATTTGTTTTCTTGGTTAGGGTTTTCTAGTGGATGTAGTGTTTTTCTGTTATGCATTAGATCTATGTACACTTTCTTGTTTGTAATTTTAAAGTGTTATGAAAGACACACTAGTAGATTCCATAATGAAGAGTCTATTGCTTGTAATTTTTGAAAAATTGTTATGCTCCTTTTTCATTAAAACCAGTTGGATTGCTCCAGTATTAACATTAGGGTAATTCAATGGAACTAGTATTTGCTAAAGATGATACACGAACCTTAGGAGTTTGACTGACTTCAACAGAGCAAGTATTTGCTAAAGTTGATACACAAGCCTTGTGAATATGATTTTGTTTGTGCAGTGGATTTTTTGGGTGGGACCTTTTGCTGGAGCTGCATTAGCTGCTGCCTACCACCAGTACATTCTGAGAGCAGTAGCCATCAAGGCCTTGGGATCGTTCCGAAGCAATGCCAATGTGTAATTAGGTGACAATGGTTGTAGGTAGCAGTTGTCTGTGTTTCAGATGTGTAGGTCTACAGTAGATTAATAATTTCTATGGACTTATGTCTAGCACTGGATGAGACCAAATAGCAGCTCAGTGAAAACTGATTTGTAAAGGGTAGCTTCTTCTCTCAGGGCCTTCATCAGAGGTTGGATTGTTGACTTCTAAGAGACATAGAGGTTGAGGGAATCTGGCTTGAATCCAGTTCTGTTGCAGAAGTGATAAGAATGCTTGTAATTTCTGTAGAGGTTAGAAGTTGTGAATGAATGAACTCATAATTATACAAAGTACAAGTTACAAGGTAAGAGGACATATTCAACAGATTGATCTTAGAAAAGAAAATGATAAAGCATAAATTTATGTAGCCCTTCTTTTATAATTTTGGTCAGGATGTGTGGTCAACTCTACTCCTAGCACAAACAATTGTAATTAATTTTTCAATGGTTACTAGCACAGACAATTGTAATCTCATTTTGAATGCTGTTTCTCTGATCATTTAGTACTCATTTGTACTTTAAACATATCATGCCTTCAATCATTTCTAAATCATAGTGGCCTACATAAAATTCTCAAGGAGGCTTAGATTTCATGAGTGCATCTCTACCAGACTCTTCACAGTGTTCACATTGACAACATGAGCCCCATCAACATTCAATGTCTTCAATTATTGGAGTACTTTATCGCTGTACCAAAAATTCTCTCGTTTGGATTCTGAGGTCTTTGATAAGTGCATCTCTTCCACCAACCATACTAGCCTACCTAAAATTCTTTACACTTGTGGAAAAGGAGGTTGGATTTGAAAAGTGCTGCTCTCCTCCCATTCTTCTTCTCAGTGTTTACGTGGTTATAAACATCATTGGAGAAAATGTGCCCACTCAAGAGTCAATGCCTTCAATTATTGCAATACTTTATTGGTTTACCAAAAATTCTCTTTTGGATTTTGAAGTCTGTGATAAGTCCATCTGCCCAATCAACCTTCAATGTCTTCAAGTATTGCAATAATTTACTGGTATGCCAAAATTTTCGCGTTTGGATTATGAGGTTTGTGATAACTGCATCTCTCCCACCATTTTTCTCTGCTTCCACATTCATTTCTACTGCATGGATCAAAGTTGGTAGCAGAAGGTAGGATTATATCAAATTGATTGTGTTAACCTCATTTTAAATATATCAAATTGCTTTAAAAAAAATGAGACAATCAATAATAACAAGATTAAGATAAAGTGAACCTTGTTGTCATGGTTATCATAAGTTTATGTTGAAGAAATTATATCTTAATAAGATTAAACTTTATTAAATCAGATTCGAAAGTATCATATTATTATTAAAAGTTTCAACATTATTTTTTTAATTAATAAAGTGTATTTTAATTTATTTTATTAATCTATCTATATATATAATTTATTTTTAAATATAAATTAGTCTTATTTATGAAAATAAAATCATATTGATATAAATTAATCATTCCATACTTTCTGTTTTTTTTGAAATTTTGAAAAACATTTAAAAGGAATTTTATTATATATGAATATTAAAATAATATGGAAAAAGGATTAATAGCTAAATTATTTTTATAAGTTATTATTATAGAGATAAGCTTTGGAATATATTATAAAAGTGTAAGGTTGCTTTTGCATTTAGAGTTATTGTGATAAGGTTATATGAGAATGATATTGTTATGTCTAGGAATATTAAGGGTTGATAAAAAGAAATTAATTGCAATATAGAAATTAAGAAAGATTCTCCCCTATCCCTACCTTTATTGACATTCACATTGACAAATTAGAGGCATGTTTGGAAGAAGTAGCCTCGTGGTTGCATAACCTCAGCTAGATTAATCATCCCCTTTCTTCTATACATTAGTGATATTGTTCTTACGGACATGACTCCACCTCATTTTGAGAAGCGAGGATTATTAAGGATTTTTGTTCTAGCATAGCTATGCGAGTAAACGCTAATAAAAAAAGGTTGTAATAATCAATCGAGTAGTCTTTAGTGTGACTTTTTGAAGGCTTTTACGGTGACTTTTTACGGTGTAATTTCTCTAAATTCTGGCAGGAATTTATTGAAAAGAGAAGTTTGATTGCTAACTTTGCACAATCAAAGTGCCTTACAGGTTTTTGAGGGCGCTGAATCCATATATAGAGTCAAAAAACCAGTTTGAATAACAAAAACCAAGATTTTACCTCAAATTTTTTCACCGGATTTCGGCACCTGAAACTTCAAAAAGTCGCACTAAAGACAGCTCCATAATCAATTACAAAAAGGTAATTTATGTTAATTGTGAGCGATAATAACAAATCAAAGAAAGTTATACAATAAGGTCTTGAAGTCAACCTTCATCACAATCTTAACTAGAAATACAATGTTGGGAAAATGATTAATAGAAAGTGGAAAACCAATTTTTGTCTTAGGTGCAATTGTAGGTCAACAAATTTTTGGTTTTGGGAAAAAGAAGAAGAAGCTCATATTTTAGACACCTCTTCATCTTTTTATCTTATATGGAGATGAATTTTGCTGTTGCATCATCTCTATAGAATCATAGAGGGAAATTGAGAAAATCCAAAAGTTTTTTATAGTTTATGATCTTATTAAATGCAATATACCCTATCCTATCTTATAGAAGCTAGTCTTTCACCCATTGAGAGTTTTCCTATGACTAAGTACCTAATATAGAAGGACAAGACAAGTAACATGAAAACAAGTGGCTCCCTAAGATTGCTTCAAAATGCAGTCAAAATTTGGTGTGGCATAAAACTGGTTGGCATAAAGATTCTCAATCTTAGTCAAACTAGTGGAGAATAGAGGAGGCCACTCTAAAACGTGAACACTAATAAAATTGCTATCGCATATAAATTAAAGTTGAAATCATGGTGTGATAATGCAGTAGAGAATAAGAGAAAAACAAAATATTAAAAATTGGTCATTAACCATAATCCAAAGGATCAAGTGTCATATTCTTGTAGCTAGTTTTAAGAAGAAAAACATCATTACCAAAATAAAAATGAACTTTGAGGAGCTTAGGAATTGAGCAAGACCTAGAATTTCATAGGATGCAAGTAAATGTCATTGCGATGTTAGAAATGTGAAGGATGAAAAACACTTCCTTTTACAATGTCTTTCTTATTCTTATTTGTGATAGGAAATGAAGCTGGATTTGATGATTTTGGGACCTATTTTCACATGGATAGCGTTTGACTAGTATTAAATGATAAATAACTAATTTAACAAGACTAATGCAAAGCATCAATGGGCTCATTCAAGTACATGAAACTACCTTGATGTCTAGCTTTGAAATCTTAGAAAATTTTAATGGTATATATGTTGCTTGTGTTTGGGGAATTTTGTTGAGTTTCTAGTTTTATATTTTCTTGGAAAATAATTATTGATATTTGGAAAATGTGTGATTTTATATTGGTATTGGAAACGAAGCTAGTTTTGATCTTTGATTGGAAATGAAATCAGATTTGATGAAGTTGGGACCTATTTCTTTTCACATAGATAGTGTCATAGTATTAAATGATAAAGAACTAATTTAAGAATTCTAACACTAAGCAACAATGGGCTTATTCAAGTACATGAAATTGTGTTAATGTCTAGCCTTGATATCTTTGAAATTTTTAGTGGTTTGTTTGTTGCTTGTTTAGAGGATTTTGTTGAGTTTGAAATTAGTCTCTTGAATGCTTATGGTTCTCATATCATGCATATATCGATAGATCCAGTTCTATTATTATAATCATTATTGTTTTCTTTATATATTTGGTGGTTTGAGGAAATATATTTTATTTCCTTTCACTTTGTGGCATGATTTCTACATCTTCACCTTTTAGAATATAGTAAAATATTTTTCTTATTATATATTTTTCTTGGAAAAGAATTATTGAGAGTTAGGTGCAAATGCACAATGTTGTGTAGCATTAGTATGATAAATATGGGATAGTGCAAAGCATAGTTTTGAAGATTAGTCTAAGTTGACTCGTACCTAATCAACTTAGTCAAGTTGATTGTTGGTTGAACGGCTAATTGTTGGTTCAATGGACAAAAGGTCTTGCAGGCACAAATACCAAAGGGAAAAATGGAGCCCATCATGGGGGTACTCTTTGTAATTCTCCACCACTGCTACCTTTCCTCAAACTCCTCTCCAACCTCAATATCAGTGCTAGTAGTAGGATGACAAACAACACTACGCTTAGCCGAACTAGAAGAACGTGTTTTCCAAACTACACGAGAACTACTTCCCTCACGAGTCACCATGTGCCATGCTTGGTCTCGGTGGTTCTCTTCCTTCTACTCCTGGTTCAATTACCATATCTTCATTGGAACCAACACTCCGAACTCCACTAGACAACGATTCACCATTTTGTAGTAGTGATTCGCCATTTGTACTGGTGATTTGCCATGATTTTACAGGATAATATAATCTCGTGAGAGATTCGCCAAAAAATTATATATACTATATACATATTATATTATTAATAAAATGCTTGAAGTTGCCTATGTGTATCATGAGGGATTCGCTATTTATATATTTAAATTGGGGGTTTCTTAAAATTATCTTTGAGTGGAATGGTATTCAAGATCTAGTCTGCTTTCTTGTAAATTACTTCTTCGTTGTTCTTGAAGCTGTCCTGAAAGTTTTTCAGAATTTATTGTATGATAAAAGTGATCAAAATCTTCACTAGACCTATTCAAAAAGTGTAAATGCTGAGTTTCCCTTTGATCTTGGTCTCCTTACTTTTCCCACATCTTATGATGACTATTTTCAGAGTGATG
The DNA here is from genome assembly GCA_034641835.2 of Pinus albicaulis. Lineage (NCBI taxonomy): Eukaryota > Viridiplantae > Streptophyta > Pinopsida > Pinales > Pinaceae > Pinus > Pinus albicaulis. The sequence goes on from JAXQQM020058081.1 coordinate 46,695, forward strand.
AGCCTGAAAACAAGACTGATCTCGTAACTCTTGCATATACTCCTACACCTTTTACAGTCCCAGATAGGTATAAACCTCTTGTTTTACCTTCTGTTCTTCATTCTTTTCCTAAAAATTATGACCTATATCTACCAATATTTGATGGTGAATGTAACAATGTCAACGCTGAGCAACATGTGCAGAATGTTGAGACTTTTCTAGACCTTTTTGAAGTTGATGATGAAGATGTTAGTATTAGGCTTTTTGCCCTTTCTTTTCAAGGCCAAGTCAAGAGTTGGTTGACTAACACGATAGGACATGGATTCAGTTAGTAAAAATTCCTTGGCCAATTGGGTGATCAGACATAATCCTTTCCTTATTATAGAAGAGTATAACCAGCTAAAAATACTTCTAGGGGAGACAGTACAACAATTTTCTGCCAGATTTAACCAAGTATATTTTTCGATGCCAGCTGATATAAGACCTTCTCCTAGATCTTCTCTCTTGCACTACCCGGGTGCCTTTGATCCGGAAATGGAGTTTCAGTTGAGAGAAAGGAATCTTGCAACACTTCACAAGATGCAGAATAGTGCAGTGAATGTAGAGGCTCATTTGTTGATCCGAAGGGAAAGGTTGAAGGAAGAAGAGATGAAAAACGTAGATCCAGAGAAATCGAAATCTCTAGAGGTAAAGCTTGACATGTTGGTAAGTGCAGTAGAAGAGATGATGCAAAAGAACACCACAAGGAATGATTATAATTTTCAAGCCCATGACTTGCTGATTGAAGAAGAACTAGTGGCTGATCCAAAACATTTTGTTTCTTATCCCAGTTGTCATAGTGTTTGTTTTATAGATCATTTTGAAGAAGAGAGAGCTGTTGATATGACATGTATGCTTGATGATGTGTTTTATACTGATGATTTGCCTCAGTTTGATCAGTATGATGATTATTATGTTCTCCAAACAGAAGCTAATCTTGCAGATAAATCAGCAGCTAGTTTGTGCAAGGAGGAAGTTCACTTTCAGCAGCTCGAGTACAGTGATCAACCGATGCATATCAGCTATGACAGTGATGAGGAAAGTGCAACAAATTTTGAAGTAAGTGAAGTATCTTTGCCTTTTTGTTTTGACTCATTTCAGTTCATGAGAGATAACTTCCATGCAATCAGAAATCAACTGCCAACAAGCCTTGATTTTGACCATCTTGAGCGCAATGAAAACCTTGTTCAAGACTTCTCATATTCAGATTTGCAGCACCCAAATGCCATTTATTGTCAAGTTGCAGATGAAGCCATGGAAGCTGGCACATATGATCAAATGCTACAAGGTGACTTCGTACCATTCTTTTTTGAATCATTTCAGTTGTTGAAGGGTAAATTGCATAGTAAATCTTCAAATGAGCAACATATAGGAAATCAAAAATCTCTCAGTGTTAATGTGGAGGATGAGACAGATAACAAAATTCTTGAGCAAGTTGTTGATGAAAAATATTCTTCTGAAACGACTGATGAAATCATTTTGGATACAAAACTATCCCTAGCTCCAGATTTGCAGCCACCAAACGAAATTGAAGGTCAGATTGCAGATGAAGGCGTGGAAGATGAAATACATGATTTAATGATGCAAGAGGATTATTTACCCTTTTGTTTCGAAACATTTCAATTCATAAAGTAGAATCTTCTTAATATCTCTCAAGAAAAAGATGAACAGTCAGTAGGATGTCATACAGTTTCAATGGATACATTGCAACAGTCTTCTCAAGTTTTTGATGATCCTATTTCTCGTGTGTTGGATGATGTTTTCTGTAAAAGTTCTTCTCCATTAACTAACCATGTGCCAGGAAAGAATGTTGATAATAATCCTATTCAAAAGTCGCCTTCATTGTCTTGCTTAACAGATTTTTCATTACAAAGCCTATATCAAGATTTGTAGTCATATGAGGAGATTGATAAAGGAGACTTTTGTTCTGTTTGGAATCAGCTCCAGAGTTTGGTTATTCACGAAATTGAGGATCCTTTTGACAACTTGCTGAAATCACCAAAGAAAGCCAGCATAGATGTGAGGAAAATCTTAATATCTAGCTATGAAGGTTACTTACTTGGATCAGAACAGTGATGTGTTAATGGAAATTAGTGGCTATGTTTATGAAGATCCTTTCGCAATATTCTTGAAATCATCTAGTCAATTCATGCTTTGTAAATTTATCAGCAGTCAACTTGATTCCAAGTTTCCATGGGAGTTGCCTTTCGATTCTTCCCTTTTCCTGCGCATCAGAAAGCATTTGGGAAGAAATCAAATAGCAGCCAGGATGTTTACATGGTTGAATTGGCTCTTCCATTACACTTGATCCGGTGTTGAATAGATCAATTAGAGTAGGTTTGATGAATAAGCTTAATTATGAGCATCTTTCCAGTTTGTTAGTCATGTTTTAATTCAGTTTGGTTTTATTATGGTTTTAATTTTTAGCCTTGAGTCAGAGTTAGTCTGAATAATGTCAGTTGTAGTGTTTTGACTCCATAGCCCAATGGAAGAAGGCACTATCTGCTCTCCCAAAGATCTATTGTTCTTGGCACCTCCAAGGAGCTGGAGCTACCATCCCCATTGGAGCCAATGTTAGAGTCGATCTTGTCATCCCTTCGTCAGAGATCATTTATCTTATTGCATTTCATTTTTAGGTGTCTCGTTCAACTCATTCATCTGCATTCTGTTAGGGGCATGCCATTATCTGACGGAAGGGCTTTGTTCTCTCATTTCCCTCATGTTTGTACCTGCTGGGTTGGTCAAAATTTATCAAAATTCATTAAAATTGATTTCAGTCATTTACAGTCATAGATGGTCTTGCGGTCAAAAAAGAGTCTTTTTAGTCACTAAGGTCTAGGGTTTGGTCTTCAGAATGTCAAATAATGCCCGCATGCCATGAGGATGTCTTCAATAAGTTTTCATTTCAAGATTTTCATCATTAATAATGCTCAAGGATGTTTCTTCTTCAAAACTCTGTTTTGAGGAAGAAATTGTCAAATTTGTTGTTTGTAATAAATATGTATTTTTAAAGTTTTCCACCATGAATTAATTCAAATGCAGCCTTTGGTCATCCTTTGTAGAAATCCGATGCCACCATCCCTGCAAAAAATCAACCAAGAAATCCATCATTTAGCCAAAAAAAAATCACAGTGGAAGCAAAAAGGAGCTAAAACAGAGCTTGAAAAGGAAGTGCCAATGGAAACATTATAAAAGTGAGTTTTTATGACTGTAAATTCAAATTATTTTGTACATATATAATTATAATGTCTCAACACTCCATATGCACACCAAAGACATCAGTAAAAGCCAAGACAAATCAAGAAAGTGAAAAAATGAGTTTTGAAGCTGAATTGTGGTGAGTTTCAGCTGCGCGGCACACTTAAGGCGCACGGTGCATTGGACCAGTTTCTGCAGTGTAAAATAACACTGGCGCAACGCACATGGCGCGCGCGGTGCACTGGGCTTTGCGCGCGGCGCACAGAGCCTCCAAGCCGATTTTCACTATTTTTCCTCAAAAATTCAAAACAACTCAATCTCCTATGCTCCATGTAAGTCAAATAATCTTATAAGTTGCCTTTGATCGGTGTTTGGAGTTGTTTTAAGATTGGTTATAAGAATTTGAGTGGTGAAAACATATACCCTATCATTTGGTGAAAAATTTCTCTTTAGGGTTGTGTATTGGTGTTTTAAAAACAACTTTGGTGCCAAAGACTTCTTTTTCCCCTCCACCTTGTTGATTCCTTCCCCCCACTTTAAACCTATCATCCCTATTAATCCCTTGTTCCTCTACATCCCAAATCACATATTTCTAAAAGTCCTATTTTCCTATCCTTAAAACCCTACCATTTCCTATTTCACTTGTAAAAAATCTCCAAACCCCACATTCCTAAAACATAGTCAAGTGACTATCTTCACACTTTGAATTCACTTGACCGAAACACATTCCTAGCATTGTACTTCTTTTTTTCCATAGTCCCTTCCATTTAGCACACATTTGGTAACAAAATTCAAAGACACCAAACTCTTCGTATTCACCTTAGGCAGCATAGATGAAGAAGGCATCGAGGAGGCATGAAAAGACATAATATTGGCTGAAGATTTGTTGGCTGAGCATGATACTTGATGATGGACCTTCAGTCCAAGTTTCAAGAAATTTGGAGTAAATTTTGTCAATTTTGAATTTTTTGGTCTCAAAACAGGTTTTTCCGCCCGGCGCGTCACGCCACTTGACGCGCGCTTACGTTTGAGAGATCTTCTGGAGGAAAAAATTACATTTTTGGATTTTTTATGATAAATTATGTATGCTCAGGAATTTCTGAGAGATTTCATCAAGTTCTGGGTGGTTTAAAGGGTCAAAAGCACCTTAAAAATGGCCTTTCTGCCACCTTTTACACACACAGGAACCAATCTTGGGAGATTGAAGTTTTGGAGGGACAAATGACATCAAAATCCAGAAATACCACTTGGGTTGGATAGTAGATAGACAGGGATTTCCAACGAGCTATCATGAGCTCAATTTGGACTTCGGTAAGTGCCTCAAAAGTAGGCTCAAAGTGGCGCGACGCATTGAGTTTTTGGGCGTGGCGCATAGAGAAATTTGGCCTCATTTTGACTCTTCAGCTCATAAATTCGCCCAGTTTTGACTAGTTTTACTTTTTGATGTAACTATTGATCTATCTTGATGTAATTTGATGATTATGATATTATTTTTGCTCATATTTACTTGTTCTAGAGGATTCATTCACAAAAAAGTGAAAATTAAATGAATGAATCAGTTTCCTTCCATATAGAGGCAAGTTGTTTGATTGCCTAGATTTTAGTTCCTTATTTAGAATTGGTTGAAAAAGCTCCTAGAAGGATGAAATCGACCCCTAGAGGCATGGGAAGGGGTTATACTTGTCTATATATTGTATTTTCTGAGACATCTTCAGGGTTGGACTCTTGGGAAAAGTTTGGCACTTCATTGTACATACACTTCTGCATTTTTGGCAAAGGAAAGACCAGGGTTTTGCGGCACTTGTTGGGATCCTTGTGGCTCTGAGTTTTGATGATGTTTTTCTCCATGTATTTGTAAGTTTCATTAATGTTTTATGTATGCCATTTCCCTTCTCTTTGCTTCTGAAATTAAACAAATGAGTAACTAAGGTAGAATTCATTAGTTTGCTGGTGCTCTACCTTAAAATTTTGTTTAGTTTTATATGTTTTCGTTAGTTTGAAGAGGATCCTTATACCCTCTTGCCCTCTTCATCTCCTCATCAGTATTTTCCATCCATTCATTGAATCTAAGACATCAAAGTCATTGCCTTCCCTGCCCCAACTTGAACTCTGCAAGGATTTGGCCTCATCCCCAAGCCCAAAAATTACCTTTCCCTTTTCCAGCAAAAACCCTAAAATCAAAACAAATCCTCCTATTTGTATATCTATCCTAATATTAGTTGTTACTTCAGTAATCTCAAGCCCCATTGAATACTTTTCGCTGAGATTGACCCAGAGAGAGCCCTCTCCTGTTCTAGTAGGGCTAGCTACTAGACTGAGCGTGGTATGATGTTACCTTGAACTCTGCCTTCCTTCAGCCTAAGGTGGATTTAGGAAATAATAGAAGGGACAACAGTTATTTCTGGTTTGCCTTCTCCTCTCGAATGGTGGCTTCCCACTTCATCCATTTCTGCATATAAGAAAAGACAATCTTTAATCAATTTGCAACAAACACTAATCTCCTTAATTCTATTATAATTATTTAATATATTACCATTCTAGAATATAAAGGAGTTATTATTAAAGGAAAAAGATAAAGAAATACATGGAAAATTCATACCTTTTCTAATGCTCAACAAGGGTCAGCTAGAGAAGGAAAAAATATACACTAACATGCAGAGAAAGATGGAAAAACATTATGCCATGAGAAACAGGATTGCAAGGGCCAAGCTCAAACATGCCCATGCAAATATTCGGAGTTTGATCGAGGAAAATAAGAAAGAGAAGCTTTATATCCTTGCTTATGTGTCCCTCCAAGCCTCCCAACCATGATCAGTAAATCAAAATCCATTTTTGGCACTTTGGTGCAAATTTTGAGATTTTGATAGTTCGGCTTGCAGAAAATTGGGCCAAATGTGTAGCGCCACTGGTGCTGCGCTCTTTTTTGGGGCAATCAAATGAAAAAAGGTCAGAATTTTCATGTTCCTCATACCGATTACATTAACCTAAGAAAATTTCAGAACATTTGGAGCAAAACTCGTCCCTTAAAAAGGCTAAAAACTACCAAAAAATCACCTTTTTTCCCTCTTTTTGGCACTGGCGCTATGCGTTTATAAGTCTTGAGAGAAGTGATTTTTGAAAACGAAAATTGGAAAAGTGGAAGTATATTTGGAAAATATACTCAAATACCTTTCCAATGAGCCATCATGGAGCTCATTTGGACACCGTCAAGGCCTCCAAAAGTTAGCTGCAAAATAGGTCATTTTCCTAGTCTTGGCGCTGCGCGTTTGCATTGGCACTGCGCCACTGTACCTAGGAGCTATGCCCTTACCAGGAGTTATTGCAAAAGGTATTTTGGAGCCTTAAAGTCAAAATTTTTTATAAATTAGCTCAAATAGTTATGTTAGAAGTTATTCTTTCCATAAATGAATTTTAAATATTTTTCCTTGTGCCTTGCATGGTCTCAAAGGTCAAAGCATTAACTATGTAATGAATGACATTTGAAACCCTAGCTAGGGTTTACCTCCCAATTTTTTAGATAAATAGTGCATGTATGCCTCATATTTTTGTTGGTTTATTTTTGAACTAAATACCTCATAGACTGAGTTATGACGAGTTTTTGGCTTTGAAGCTTTGTGACTGCTTTGGATTGAATGATTAATGGAACAAGCACATTCACAGGATTGATGGACTTTGTCAAATGGTGATGTTATACTAATCTAGTTATTGTTTCCTCTTTTTTTTCCATATTTTTCTTTGTTTCTCTTGCAATCGAATAGAAAATTTAGGTTAAGATACGTTGTAAAAGGCACCTTAAGTCTATCTGCTTCTATTGCTCAAATGTTTTCCTCTACTAGGTCTGATTGGAGAATTCTTAGTTGCTTTCTGATTCCACCTAGTTTTTTGTCTTGAAAATAGTTTAATAAGAGTCAAACTAGAGAAGTTTATGGTATGCCCTGTCCTTTGGTGTAGCTTCAAACATTATTCTTAAGGTCTCTCTTTGAAGTTTTCTTACTAGGGTTTAGGCTAAAGAAGTTTATGGTTTTCCCTATCCTTTGGTCTATCTTGAAAAGTAAATTTAAAGGTATTTAAGGTTTGATTGAATAATTTAGGAGTTCCCTACTCTTTAATCATTACTTATTTGTCATCTTAAATGTTTTTTTTCTACGAAAGTGAATAACTAGAGAATTTAGCAATTCCTTGCTCTCTAGGGTTTGTTGGATTGTGTTGAATCTCTAATTAAACTGAGAGGGGGGGGGGGGTGAATCAGTTTAATACATTCCTGATCTTTTAAAATTTTCATTAAACTTATTTACACCTTCATTTCAAACTCTATTTGATGTGAGAGTAATTTTAGAATGTAATCAGAAAGTATTAGTTTAATAGAGCAGTAGACTTAATATGAGAGCAGCAGGTATTAAGCAAATAATACATATCAGATCAATACATAAATATATGGCACATAGACACCAGATATAAGTGGAAACCCATAAAGGGAGAAAACCACATCTTATTATTGTTGTGATGCAAAGGCAAGCTCCAACTCCCTCTCACCATTGTTTTCTGCAGGCACCAACCTACAGGAGGCTCCTACCTCAATTCTGCAAGCTACAACTTGCGAGGAAGCACCAAATCCCTTTAGTTTTCTGCAGGCACCAACCTACAGGAGGCTCCAACCTCAGTCAGCTACAACTGACAGCTATTAGGCTGCAACTTGATAGGGAAGCTCCAACTTCCTCATTTTCTAAAATTGAATGTTTGCTGATTTACCTCAGATATCAGCTCTGTTCTGTAGCTTCTCTTAATCTTCTCTGCCTTCTATATTCTGCATTCTCTCTATATATGCTCTCTCCCTTGCTCCAAAAAAAAAACCATCTCTGCATATCAAGATGATATTATTTATAGATTTCCTCACATGACTGTTTGTATTCTTCTTGGAATTCGAAATGGAAAGTCATGTCTCTTTGCCTTCTGCCTTCTCACTCCTTTTATCAGCTTACTCAGAAATTATAACTGTAGGTGTCAATTTTAACATTACAGTGGGAGTTTGTTTTCTCTCGGAGACTTGCCAATGCATCACAAACAATAAAAACGATTAAAACATTTACATTCGAATTACAATATGAATTCCAACTCACTTATTTTGTCTCTTGGTTTGCTGCGCATTTGTCTTTTCTGTGACTGTGTTTTGACTCTTTTCTGCTCTATATGCTTTTCTGTCCTCTGCTGTAGTGTATTTACTGCATACGTGTAACAGTGCTTTTATATCAGTGCCTCTTATAAAAATGCGTGACTGCTGACTTGTAGCAAGTGTCTTGTTGATGTGGAACATTCCGCAAATGGAACGGACCTATATCACAGTCATTGTATATTTATAATCGCCCTCTCATTAGGCCGAGGCCCGTGGGTTCACAGCCCATGTGACATATCTTAATACAACTGCAACCGTGTTTTATATATCTAACAACAATCCTTTTATATATAAGCAATCGCCCTCCACCTTAAGCCTTTGGTCTTATATTACAATCCAATAAGTCGAATCACAACCACTAATACATGAAAGGGTCGGGCCCCACATCTCCGTCGGCGGATCGGTGGTGTCAAACGAAAACTTGCGATTGCGATTGATCAAATGGATGTGATGACCACATAAAACATGGCTCATATCGCAATCGGGTCTGAACTTTGAACACATGCAATCGGGACACATTATAGAAAAGTTCCGATTGCGATCAGAACACGGATGCGATTTGCACAAATTAACTCCCGCATATAACAGGATCGGGTTCGCCACTTCAATCGCAACATATTACAAAGTCGTGCGATCAATCGGAAAGTTCTGATTGCGATTGGGAACTCTGATGCGATTAGCTCGTAAACTGTGGCATATAACTCGATCAGGTCCGACCTTCGATCGGAGCATATAACAAAAGACTTGCAATCAATCGGAAAGTTCCGATTGCGATTGGGAACTCGGATGCAATTGGCTCATAAACTGTGGCATATAACTCGATCGGGTCCGGCCTTCGATCGGAGCATATAACAAAAGACTTGCGATCAATCGGAAAGTTCCGATTGCGATTGGGGAGAGGTCCCACCATCTAAAACTTCGTTTTGTGCGCTCCATAATATAACGGACATATATGTATACTTTGCCAAAGGGTTAAGCGATTCCCGGAATATGGTTTATATATTATATGTGCTCCGCCGGTTGGAGAGTGTGATTCTCGGAATATGGTTCTGTATTATATGTGTAACACATTTGGAATTTGATTCCGAATAATATTCGGTATATTCGTGTTATATTATATGTATAATGCTCGCTGGAGTGTGCGATTCCCAGAATTTTGTAACTGCTCTCTGCCTCTGTCTTTGCTTCAGTCACTCTGCCTCTGTCTCACTGTGCTTCTATGACTGTTACATTTTGACTGTCTTCTTGCTGCCTCTATTGCTTTCGCTGTGCCTCTTTTGCCTTCCTTTTCTTCAGCACTGCCTCTTTTGCCTGAGTGCTGCCGCCTTTGCCATCAATGACAATATTTCCAACAGTCTCCCCCTTTGGCATTGATGGCAATCCACTTTCTCTGTTTGCTTTCTCTTTCTCTTGTTGCTTGCTTTTCCTCCTGCTATTTGTTCTTCCTCCCCCTTTGACGTCAATGGCAAAGGATGACTCCTCATCCCTCCGTATGGGTTCTGTCGTTGTATTTCCTTTCTCTGAGTTACGTTTAGGTCCTCTTCTGCTGAAATTGGACTATGCTGTGTTTCATTTGTAGTGCCTGTAATATGTGCTAGATTGCAGACAGAGATGATGCATTTTACGATTGAAAGGTTCTTGTTGCTTTTGAATGCTGATAATATTGATAATGCTGATCCTATGGACTTGTTTTATGCTTATCTTGCTGGCTGTTCTCCCCCTGGAATGATATCTTCGTTTTGTTCTCCCCCTGAGACTGTACTTTCTCTTCATATTAGAGAATAGTATCTACATATACTACCCCTAGTTTGTCTCTCAAGTATTCGAATGGTTCTCTGGCAAGTGGTTTGGTAAATGTATCTGCTATCTGTTCTTTCGTTGATACATAGTCCAGTTTAACTATCTTCTGAGCCACTTGTTCTCGGAGAAAATGATACTTGATTGGTATATGTTTAGTTTTTTAATGAAGCACAGGATTTTTAGATATACTTATAGCACTTGTATTATCACATTTGATTGAGATAGGTTCATTAATGCTTACCTTCATGTCTTGAAGAGTTTGCTTCATCCACATGACTTGTGTACAACATGCTGCTGCTGCTATATATTTTGCTTCAGCTGTGGACAGAGATATGGATGTTTTTTTCTTGCTTAGCCATGCCACCAGACTTTCTCCTAGATAGAATGCACCTCCACTTGTACTCTTCCTGTCATCCACACAGCTGGCCCAATCTGCATCTATGTACGCTGTTAATGTGAAACTCTTGCCTTTAGGATACCAAAGCCCATATTGTGCTGTTCCTTGTAGATATCTGAGTATTCTTTTTACTGCCAGAAGATGGTTTTGTTTAGGTGCTGCTTGATATCTTGCCACTAGTCCTACTGCTAGCATGATGTCTGGTCTTGAAGCTGTCAAGTACAACAGGCTTCCTATCATGGATCTGTCGAGTTTTTGATCTACATCTGCAGACCTATCATTAGCACACAGCTTGCATCTCGTGATCATGGGGGTTGTCATTGGTTTGCAGTCCTCCATTTTTAATTTTTTCAGCATTTCTTTTACGTATTTTTCTTGAGAAATGAATGTGCCTGTGTTATTTTGCTGAATTTGCAGTCCCAAGTAGAAACTGAGTTCTCCAATCATAGACATTTCAAACTCTGTTTTCATCTCATCAGCAAACCCTTTTGCTAGTTCATCTTTGTTGCTTCCAAACATAATTTCATCAACATATACAACAACAATTAGGAGTTCATTTTCATGCGCTTTTATGTATAGATTGTTGTCTACTCCACCTCTCTTAAAACCCTGTTTTTGCAAATATTTGTCCAGTCTTGAGTACCAAGCACGAGGAGCCCGTTTCAGTCCATATAGGGCCTTCTTCAGTCTGCACACATAGTCTTCTTTGTCTGTCAATGAGAAGCCTTCTGGTTGTTCCATATACACTTCTTCTTCTAGATCTCCATTAAGAAAAGAAGACTTTACATCCATTTGATATACCTTGAAGTCTTGGTAGCATGCAAATGCCAGGAACATTCTGATAGCCTCCATTCTGGCTACAGGAGAAAATGTTTCATCATAGTCAAGTCCTTCAATTTGTGAGTATCCTTTGCAGACCAGCCTGGCTTTATTCCTGATTACTTGTCCTTGCTCATTCATTTTGTTTTTGAATACCCATTTTGAACCAATGATATTTTTCTCAATAGGTCTAGGAACTAGTTCCCAGGTATTGTTCTTCTCAATTTGGTCCAATTCTTCATTCATTTCTTTTACCTAATACTTGTCCTTGCTGGCTTCTTCAAATTTCTTTGGCTCTATTTGTGATAACATGGCTATGTATACTTCTTCTGTTTGTTCTGTTAGCTGCCTTCTTGTCTGGACTTTTGCTTTCTTGTCTCCTATGATCTGATCTTCAGGATGATTCTTCTGAGTGTATCTTGAGGGGGTTTTCGAGCTCAGATCTGCATCATCTGTTGTCTTGCTTGTTTCATCATCATCCTTGTCTTCCTCTTCATGGTTGTCTGATGGACTGCAACAGTCTGTATTTCTTGTATTGTTTGGAAGTTCTTCATCAAATCTCACATCAATACTTTCAACTATCTTCCGAAGGATCTTGTTGTAGCACCTATACCCTTTGCTTTTGGAAGCATATCCTAGAAAAATCCCTTCATCTGCTCTTGCATCAAACTTCCCAAGGTTTTCATCATTATTCTTTATGTAACACTTGCTACCAAAGACTCTGAAATGTTTTATTGAAGCTGGCTTTCCATGCCATAGTTCATATAGAGTCTTGTCACTGCTTGGCCTTAAGTGAGCTTTATTAAGGATATGTACTGCTGTGTGTACTGCTTCTGCCCAGAAGGTTTGAGCAATATTATTCTCTTGCATCATATCTCTGGCTATTTGTTGTACAGACCTGTTTTGTCTCTCTGCTACTCCATTCTGCCGAGGTGTCCCTGCAATAGTAAATTGTTGCTTTATTCCATGTTAATTACATAGGTCTGCAAAGTCATAATCTGTGAATTCTCCTCCTTTGTCTGATCTGATACATTTCATCTTGCATCTAGTTTGATTTTCTGCTAATGCTCTGAATATCTTAAATTTTTCCAATGCTTCTGATTTATTTTTGAGAAAGGCAACCCATGTCATTCTGGAGAAGTCATCTATTATCAGCATGAAATAGGATTCTCCACTTGGTGTTCTAGTTCTAGCAGGTCCACACAGGTCCATGTGCACAAGATGGAGTGGTCTTCTTGTTGACAACTCCTCTTTAGATTTAAAGGATGTGCGAGTCTGTTTCCCCAATTGACAAGATTTGCATATAGTACTTGAAGGCCTTTTTATTTCTGGCATGTCTTTGACAAATTTCTTCTTGCTCAATTTGATGATATGGTCAAAGCTGAGATGTCCCAATCTCCTATGCCACAACCATGACTCCTCAAGTTTGCTAAGATGGCAGGCTTCATCTTCCTCTTTCACTATGTATACATTGTTCTCTGTTCGAACACCTTTGAGCAGAGTCTTTCCTGTTGTGCTTGACCTTACTACACAATCTTGTGCTCTAAAAAGAACTTCACAGCCTTTGTCACACATTTGACTAACACTTAGTAAATTTGCTTTCAGTCCATCCACAAATAGTACCTCTTGGGCTTTTCCTCTGCCATTGTCTATGCTAACTGAGCCTTTTCCCTTGATCTTTCTTGATTTATCATTACCAAAAATAACATTGCCAGATTTCTTTTCATCAAGAGTTATAAACTTGCTTCTGTCTCCAGTCATGTGTTTGGAGCAGCCACTGTCCAAGTACCACTGGCTTTTCAGATCTTGAGCAGTTAGAGCCAGGTCACATTTATTCACTTTCTTTATCCACTGGACGCCCCCTTTTGTTTGGTATCTTTGGTGAGGTGATGAATTATATCCCTTTAGAGAACACTTGGAAGATATATGCCCAATTTGATTGCATATACAACATTTGATTATAGTTTTTGTAGAATTGTGAGCATGAACAAAATTTCTTTGACTCATAAACCTCCTTGAGGTATTGAACATCAGTCTTTGTCCATACTTTCTACATTCAATAATTTTATGGCCAAATTCCTTACAATAAAAACAATAACCATAGAAATTATTTGCATACCCGATGTAAGATTGTTTTCTCCATTTGTTTGTTTGAGATAGCCTCTTCACTGTTTGCATCTTTTGCAGGTCTGAATTACTCTTCTTTGCATAACAATATGCAGTAGTGTGTCCAGGCTTGTGGCAGACATAGCAGGTGGCATTCTTCATAGGAGGGAAGAATTTCCTCTGATGACTTCCAAATTTGATATACTTAGGGGCATATGATTCTTTTTCTGCCATCTTAGTATTCATTATATTCCTTGTTACTAGAGATTTCTTTTGATCTTTGTCATTCTTATTACATGTTTCTTCTTTTATAGGAATGGTCTGGGCTTCTTCATCAATTTTCATTGCTTTTACAAAAATTATATTTTTGTCTTCCTTTTCTTTGCCTTTACTCGATTCTCCTTCATAGCCTATTCCTGTTTTTATCATTGGGGATCTTTGAGCAACCAGGATATCATTCAACTTGCTAGAGCTTGTTGTTTGAGAAGAGTTTATAACCATTGTCCTTTGAGCATTTTCTAGTTTCTTCCTGAGACATACCACTTCTTCCTCCAACTTCTCTTGTTCTTGGGTTTTATCCTTGATTTGCCGAAGTAACATATCTTCTATCTTCTTGGCTTCTTCAAGCCTTACCTTCAGCAGCATGAGGACTTCTGAATTTTGTTCTTCTTTCACACATTTGAGGAGAATCTCTTTTTGTTTTCTGCATTTTAGTTTGAGTCTCTCAATCTCCTCTAGAGCACTTCTTAGCTCCCCCTCGAGGTCGACTTCCCCTTCTTCTTCTTCATCTTCTAGTAAGAGTCCCTCAAGATCTTCTATGGCCATCAATAAAAAATCTGAGGTTCCTTCTTCACTTGAGGGTTCATCTGAATCTTCAGATGTACTGCTGTCTTGTTTAGCATAGAAATATTTTCTGTTGAACTTCTTTCCCTTCTGCCAGTTCTTTGATTTATTCTTTTTTGAATCTTGAGCCCAATTCCTTGCTTTCTTGTGAGGACACTTAGCAGCATAGTGTCCAACTCTTCCACAGTTAAAGCACTTGAAAGGAAGTTTACCTTTGTATTTACCTGAACCTCTGTCTAGTTTCTTAACAAATTTGGCTTCTTCTTCATCTGAGCAAGAGCATATTTCTTCCTCTTGTTCTTTCTTCTTTTCTGTTTTAAAAGTTGCTTCCCTCGAACTTGGTTTCTTCTGTGGGAGCCTCATTTCATAGGCTGTTAGATTTCCAAGTATCCGGTTCATGGTTAAAGTCTCCCAATTCGCTGTCTCTTCTATTGCAGATACCTTGGGATTAAATCTGGATGGGAGTGATCTTAGAATTTTTTGCACAACTATACTTTCTGGTATGGTTTCTCCAAGAGCTTTCATATTGTTAACAATTTCTGCAACTTTTAAGAAGAAGCTGCCAACATCTTCATCATCATTCATTTTTAAGTTTTCAAACTGGGCTCTATATAATTGAAGTTTGGCAGTTTTTACTTTCTGGTCTCCCTCATGTATGTCTTCAAGAGTATCCCATATTTTCTTGGCAGTGTCTTTGTGCATTACTTTAATAAACTCTACTTCACATAATCCATTCAGGATGGCATTCATGGCTTTTGCATTAGCTACAAAGCTTTCTTTAGCTTCTTTTTCTGTATCAGTTGATTTCGGGGCATATCCTAATTCCACAGTAGCCCAGACTTCTATTCCTAGAGACATTATGTATGTCTTCATTCCGATTTTCCAGAAAGCATAATTTTCACCAGTGAAGAAAGGGGCTTTATTGGTTGAGCATCCTTCTTTACTAGCCATCTTGGGAACCTAGGATCTCCTTTTAGTTGTTAGACTTGTACAAAGGAACCCGCTCTGATACCAATTGTTGAATCTCTAATTAAACTGAGAGGGGGGGGTGAATCAGTTTAATACATTCCTGATCTTTTAAACTTTTCATTAAACTTATTTACACCTTCATTTCAAACTCTATTTGATGTGAGAGTAATTTTAGAATGTAATCAGAAAGTATTAGTTTAATAGAGCAGTAGACTTAATATGAGAGGAGCAGGTATTAAGAAAATAATACATATCAGATCAATACATAAATATCATGCACAGAGACACCAGATATAAGTGGAAACCCATAAAGGGAGAAAACCACATCTTATTATTGTTGTGATGCAAAGGCAAGATCCAACTCCCTCTCACCACTATTTTCTGCAGGCACCAACCTACAAGAGGCTCCTACCTCAATTCTGCAAGCTACAACTTGCGAGGAAGCACCAAATCCCTTCAGTTTTCTGCAGGCACCAACCTACAGGAGGCTCCAACCTCAGTCAGCTACAACTGACAGCTATCAGGCTGCAACTTGATAGGGAAGCTCCAACTTCCTCATTTTCTAAAACTGAATGTTTGATGATTTACCTCGGATATCAGCTCTGTTCTGTAGCTTCTCTTAATCTTCTCTGCCTTCTATATTCTGCATTCTCTCTATATATGCTCTCTCCCTTGCTCCAAAAAAAAAACCATCTCTGCATATCAAGATGATATTATTTATAGATTTTCTCACATGACTGTTTGTATTCTGCTTGGAATTTGAAATGGAAAGTCATGTCTCTTTGCCTTCTGCCTTCTCACTCCTTTTATTAGCTTACTCAGAAATTATAACTGTAGGTGTCAATTTTAACATTACAGTGGGAGTTTGTTTTCTCTTGGAGACTTGCCAATGCATCACAAACAATAAAAAAAATTAAAACATTTACATTCGAATTACAATATGAATTCCATCTCACTTATTTTGTCTCTTGGTTTGCTGCGCATTTGTCTTTTCTGTGACTGTGTTTTGACTCTTTTCTGCTCTGTATGCTTTTCTGTCCTCTGCTGTAGTGTATTTGCTGCATACGTGTAACAGTGCTTTTATATCAGTGCCTCTTAGAAAAATGCGTGACTGCTGAGTTGCAGCAAGTGTCTTGTTGATGTGGAACATTCCGCAAATGGAACGGACATATATCACAATCATTGTATATTTATAATCACCCTCTCATTAGGTCGAGGCCCGTGGGTTCACAGCCCATGTGACATATTTTAATACAACTGCAACCGTGTTTTATATATCTAACAACAATCCTTTTATATATAAGCAATCGCCCTCCACCTTAAGCCTTTGGTCTTATAAATTACAATCCAATAAGTCGAATCAAAACCACTAATACATGAAAGGGTCGGGCCCCACATCTCCGTCGGCGGATCGGTGGTGTCAAACGAAAACTTGCGATTGCGATTGATCAAACGGACGCGATGACCACATAAAACATGGCTCATATCGCAATCGGGTCCGAACTTTGAACACATGCAATCAGGACGCATTATAGAAAAGTTCTGATTGCGATCAGAACACGGATGCGATTTGCACAAATTAACTCCCGCATATAACAGGATCGGGTCTGCCACTTCAATCGCAACATATTACAAAGTCGTACGATCAATCGGAAAGTTCCGATTGAGATTGGGAACTCGGATGCAATTAGCTCATAAACTGTGGCATATAACTCGATCGGGTCCGGCCTTCAATCGGAGCATATAACAAAACACTTGCGATCAATCGGAAAGTTTCGATTGCGATTGGGAACTCAGATGCGATTGGCTCATAAACTGTGGCATATAACTCGATCAGGTCCGACCTTCGATCGGAGCATATAACAAAAGACTTGCGATCAATCGGAAAGTTCCGATTGCGATTGGGGAGAGGTCCCACCATCTAAAACTTCGTTTTGTGCGCTCCATAATATAACGGACATATATGTATACTTTTCCAAAGGGTTAAGCGATTCCCGGAATATGGTTTATATATTATATGTGCTCCGCCGGTTGGAGAGTGCGATTCCCGGAATATGGTTCTATATTATATGTGTAACGCCCGGCTGGAGTCTGCGATTCCCGGAATAAGATTCGTGTTATATTATATGTATAATGCTCGCTGGAGTGTGCGATTCCCAGAATTTTGTAACTTCTCTCTGCCTCTGTCTCTGCTTCTGTCACTCTGCCTCTGTCTCACTGTGCTTCTATGACTCTTACATTTTGAATGTCTTCTTACTGCCTCTATTGCTTTCGCTGTGCCTCTTTTGCCTTCCTTTTCTTCAGCGCTGCCTCTTTTGCCTGAGTGCTTCCGCCTTTGCAATCAATGACAATATTTCCAACAGATTGTTGTCTCAAATTTTACTTGATAAAGCAAGACAAAAGAAGTTTATGGTATGCCCCGATCTTAAAGACTCTTCTTGTTCTAGTATATGTAAAAGGATTCTTAATTTCCCTTTAAACCTACTAAACTCACAATTTAATGTTCATTTCACACCCACCTAAGCTATTAAGATCCATTTGGATTTGTTAACTTACCCTATGAAACACCCTTGATTTATTGTTGTAATTTTCAAGCCTTTCACAAACCCCATAGCCCAAGGGTTTGAATTTCCCTTACTCTATCTGCTCTTCTTAACAAGCAACCCATCCAAACAAAACAAAAAAAACAAACCCTATCATTTTAACTAGCCTAGAATCAACATCATAAATCAATCAAGTCATATATTTTATACAAATATAGAGAGAGCCCTCTGTGAGTCCAGGAAGGCTAGGTCCTTGGACTCCAAAGTTGGTTTAATGTTACCATTGTTCATTTGGTCTTTCCAATATGAAAAATTACAGGGACCTAACACACAACAATCAACCTTATCTATTCCAAGAGAAAGAACTTTTTGTCATGAAAAATTTTAGGGCCTAATATTCGTAGGTGGGCCAATTTTCCATGATTTTTCCAAAATAAGATTCGCCAATTTCAATATTTTTATAAAAATGATTCGCCAAAATTTTACAATATAAAATTATTTGACCTTAAAAATCACCAATATTATATAGAGAATATATATAAAATAATTATAAATTTGAATAAATTTACAAATGCATCAATAAACATTGTATAGTTTTCATAATAGGGACTAGTGATATTCTCCAATGTTTTTAAACTTCAAGATAATTTTTCATCCTTAAAATTTTCCTTGCTTTTGGTGTGTGGGGAAGGTCTACCCTCCTCAAGCTCCAATGACAGATATGAAAAGGGGAGGCTTGACCCACAACTTTATGAAGTGATAACCTAATCTACCAACATGTAAACAAGCTAAATCTATAGCAAAAGACAAATGGATGCAAACAAAAAATAGTAAATGAAAATACAAGCAAACTAGCTAAATAATCATAAGAAAAACTAGCTAAATGACATGAAAGTAAAGAATGATTACATTAGAGAGGTTGAGGCACATGGATTTCACCCTAACCCACAAGCCTAACTATCTGAAACTAGATCAGTAAAGCACAATTTGAATACTCATTTAATTTCAAAAGATAGTCTCATTACATCAATATAAAAATCTTGAAAAATGATTACAAGAGAAAAGAGCCTAATGGTTTTCTCCAAATTTTGAATCCTAATGAGCTCTTGCTCAACCCTATTTAACCTAAAGGGTAGCTACCAACAACTCCCTAAAAATTAAATGATGTGTCCACTTGACTGCAAGTGAAGTATGGCTTTAATGCACTTGATATTGAGTTTGTTTTTCTGCCTTCGATTTTGAGTTGTTGGAGGGAATATCCAAGATCCCTCGGCTGCCCTTGGGAGTTAAGGAGGGTGAAAAACCCCCCATAATCTCTCCTTATTTTCTACTTCGTGTCTTGATGAAAAAAACTTCACAAAAGTGCAATATATTCATGATTTCTCTGCATTTAACTCATGTTAGGTACTAAATATATGATAAACCTCAATCACCATCTACAATAGCATAATAAGACCATAATATAATTAAAATAAAAAAGAAATATTCTTAATAAGGAAAAACGGTGACCATCAACCCCTCCAAATGTACCTAATGATGGAGCTCATCATCACCCCCCTACTAAATGGTTTCTCATCCTTTGAGAAACTAGTCCTCCTTCTGCATTTATTTTAAGGCTTCGATGGACCCTCTGAATTCCCAAGGAAGAAGTGTGGGAGTCCCTTTAAGAGGGTAAAACCCATCATTCTTTTATGCTTCCTCCCATTCTTTGCTCTGCTCATCTTGGTCCTTTCCATCATTTAGCCCCAGCAGCAAGGGTGGATTGAGCTTCAAGCCAAGAAAATAAATATTTTTGGCCTGCATGGCCCTCTTGTGCAATGGTGCTCTCTCCAAGGCACCCCTCAATATTTCTGGTGTGTGGTACTCCATGCTTCTAAGGCTATGAGGGAGGTTTTTCCATATTTTTTGGCTAGCCATTATGCACTCATCTCCAAACAACCTAGGAACATCATCAAAGTGAGGCATTGCTTGAGATTTTGTATGGAGGTATCTTTCAACAAGTTCAGGATCCTTTTCAATATTCAGATGGTTATTGATGACTCCTCTAGGGCTAAACAGTTCTGCCCTAATGTGTAAGGGTTTTTTTTTTTTTTTATCTTCTCATAACCCTTCTCATCTCTTATGCTCTTGTCTCCTCATTAACCATCCATGATTACAAAGCCATTAATTCCATATCCCCCATCCTAGGATTGGTTTCCCATATATTTAAATATTTCAACATAAGGTTATGCATGTAAAACTATGCCATTTTTTCCTTACCTGCCATACTTGCTTGATTGTAGAAATCAATGAACTGTCTATAGTTTTGGAAAGGTAAGGATCTATGGGATGCTTATGTTTTAATTTGAAAGAGGAGCCACTGCTCCTTGAGGTAAATTGCATATGAATCTGAAGGATATTTGTGTTGAATGACCTCTATGCACAAATATACCATGGTAGCTGGTGAGCCCTGGTATTGAACCAAGAGTGCTGCAGCTCCGAAGGGCTGCCCTACTTTACTTTATCAACTCGGGGTTCATAAAAAAATGGAGGTGACAATGATATATACACAGCAGATGCATTATGTTCATGTCATCCTGTTCCGCTCTATGAAAGGGTGCCACTTCTAGGGGTTCTTACTGAATTTTGTCACACTTCAATGAAACTAAAATAAATTGCAGAAAGGAAATGACAAAAATGAAACTAATTTAAATTGCAGAAAGGAAACTAATTTATACCACACTTAACTTGGCCAATCAGCTAAACACACCCTACTCTATCTATCATGCTCTTGTCTATGCAGTTATTCATGACCTAATTCTAATTTGAAGAAGTGTGCGTGCAGTTTGGAGGAAAAAGGGATAAAGAGGCTAATGGAGATATTAACGCATGGAAGAAGGCTTAGAAGTGGAAAGATAAGGGTTAAACCTTATAAAACCTTATTACAGTGCATAAATGGCTTTGGAGCGGAATGTTTTGAAAAGTTCGATGGCGGAGAAGCAGGAGTATAGTTCGGGAGCGGGAGAAAAGTGCGAAGTGTGACAGGGTAAACATTGCTATTTGTGATGTGGTAAATGTTGCGAAGTGCGATATGTGATATTGAAATATTGAAATCGGTATTTTGAAGCAGTAAGTGTTAATAAAAACCAATTAAATGGTGAGAAGTGCGAAATTAAAGAGGTGATGTGGCGGTGGGACTGACGGCGGAGCGCGATCCACAACTTTTAGATTTTTATCCTCCATTCTATTTAGCAAATGAAAACGTACATCATCAATTTGAAATAACAACTTGAAACTATCAAAACCAAGATTAACTAAATGACATAAACAAAAAATAGCTAATGGAAAAAAACAAACTAGCTAAATGACACAAAGGAAAGAATGGTATAAGACAGAGAAGCTGAGGCACATGGATTGGGCCCTAATCCATGAGCCTGACTCTCTCGAACTAGATCAACAAAAAATCATCTGAATACTCATTGCATTAAAATGAAATCTTATTACATTTTGAAGGAATTAAACAATAAAATCCTAATAGAATGGAAAATGGATGGCATGGGATGGAATGGAATGGACTGTATCGAATGGACCAGAATCAAATGGCCGGACTGGAGTGGACCAGAATGGAATTGAAGTCAATCAAACCTCCTTCCTACCTCTATCTCTGCTTTATTTATTCTATGAGGCAGATACCAACAACTCCCTTGAAAATAGTGATTGAGTCCACTTGAATCCATGTAAACATAGTTTGAGTGCACTTCGTCTTCAGTTTTCTTGGATGCCTTTGATAGTTAAGGAGGGTGGACAAACCCCTTGAAGCTCTCCAATATTTCTCCCTAATTTCTTGGTATTGTGCTCATTTATTTTCCAATCTTGATCTTCCAGTGGTAGGGAGCAAGTCCCTAAATCATCTCCTTCTCCAAATCCACATAATTTACCAAATATTCTCACAATATTCTACAAAAATAACCAATATTAGGCACAAATATGAAATTACCTTTAAACCTTCCTACGAGAGATTTAATATATATATTCATGTTCATAAGGAAGGTAGATGGGCTTAAGAAAGGTTAGATGGGCCTTCATTTATGTATAATTTACAGGCCCATCATCACCCCCCTACTGAAAATGTTGCTCATCCTCTGAGCAACCTATTCATCCTCCCTGCCTTATGGTTTTTCCAACATGTTGGTTTATTTCATTTTCTATTTATTGGCCGATGCGCTTCTCCTCCTGCTAATATTCTTGCTATTATTATTTTAGGTGCTTCATGTAGGTCCTTAGATGCCTTAAGAAAATATGTTTTTCATGACAATAGGTGGTGAATCCAACTTTTATTTCATTTTTTCTTTTTTTGTTCTCTTTCTTTTTTTTTTACTACATGTAAAGTAAACTCGCAGTTATTTTTTCTGTGAACTAAGTTCACCCTTGGTTATCCCTTGGAATTCCTTGTCTTCTATTACAATGAACCACTTACTGCCCATTTTCTCAAGTCCTTTTTACTTTTTTCTTGTTCCTTTTCTTGGTGAAAAAAGTGAGGCTAGTTTTTAGATAAGGCTGAGGTTTCTCTACTACTGATTTTGGTTATATAAAAAACATTCCTTCTCATAATTTTTAATGTTTTGGCCATAGATGATTGCATACCTGATTCTTAGCATTAATTTGTTTTTGCAGGTGATATTGAAGCTGCTGTTATGGTTTTTGAAGCTGTCTTCGGTGGTTCTGAAGCTACATGTGATAATCTACTTGAGGTCCTTTTGGAGCTTTTGAGCATAGGAGGAGCAAGTCAAATTTTAACTACCTTTAACTACGGTGTCTACCGAATTTTCTTTTTGTGCCAAATTGTTGTTTTTCTGCTTGTAAAGGTCGAAGAGAACCTATTCATTAGAGAGAGATACATGGTTTTTTTTTATAAGGCCTACTAGCTGCCTCAATGAGGTTTTCAACTAGAAGCTATGCCTAGGTGCCTCAAAGGAGGTTTTCACCTACGATATTTTATTTTTACATATTTTTTTTCAACCTAATGACCACTTCATAGAGGTTTTCAATTAGTGGGCTAATATCAAGAACCTCAAAAGAGGTTTTCACCTGATATTTTATTCTTTCAGTTTTATTCTTTTTTTCTTTTTTCACTTTCCTACTCTACTTTTTAAAAAACAAAACCTTTTTCAAGTATAGGAATACTTCCAATGGATCCATGTACACATCAAGATGATAGATAAAATGATGTGCACAATTTGAATACATGCTTTGACATGTACCTGAATGTGAGAGATGAATTTATTTGACTGGGATTGTATCAAGTACTATTGGAGAAGAGTGTGTTGCGACAACTTAATGACTGTTTGGAACCATATGTCAATATAGTTGTCATGCCCCTGGTTCCATTGCTGTGTTGGATCACCTTGGATGTCCTCTTCTATAATGGAAGTCAAAAATCCTCTTTTTGCGAATTTTTCTCTTGAACACATGGAGGAAATGTTGGTAAACATGATGGAACTTTCTCAACATCTGATTCTGATATCTGCTCTTCATCAAGTGTAGCCCTCCATTTTTTTATCTCCTCATTTGGATCCTCTTCTTCTTGATGTTGTCCTTCAATGACATTAAGCAAATCTATTCTTTGAAATACCTTTCTTGAACTAAGATTCAAACCATTTAGATCAAGAGGATATGTTTGGTAGTGTTGTACCTCAACATTGTAAGTGAGTTGAGATACTTCATTGTATGGGTTTGGAAATAGTGGTATAGGAAGTTGAGTGGGGGTGGATATATGAGATGGATGTGGTTGAGGTTGTGGTTGTGGTGGAGGTGGATGATAGGGATAGCATGGAGTTGGGTATGGAGGATATTGAGGGAAATATTGAGGATGTTGAGGAATTTCCTAATAGGGACCTTGCTAACCATGTTGCCAAGATTGGTTTTGGGGTTGAGATTGCCAAGGTTGCTAAGGAGGGAGTGTGTCCGAATTAGTTTGAGATGGATGTGAATAAGCTTTAAATTGCGAAGTGGTTCCTTGCATCATATCAAGTTGACTAGGCTGCGAGGGTCTCCTTGGAGCTATATAACATAGCTTCTTTTGTGATTGCCTTGCTCCATTGTCTTCCTGGTAAAATTCTTTAAACCCGGAGAATGATGAATAACATTTTATAGCATATGATTATTCATGGATAACAAAAATATCAACATCTTATTTTTGCTCATTTTTCATTTTTAAAATTTCTACTTGTTCACATAGATTGCTAAGAATTTCTGTTTTAAAGTTGTCAAGAAAATTTCCAAGTTCATCTTGCCTTACCAACGTTGATGCTGACTTACTTACTCTTTCTCTTACCCTTGATATGCACTTGCATGTTTCACAAATTTCTTCAAATACAAATTGATATACATCTCCTTTACTCATGAGATTAACGAGATCAATCCACTCATTCCTAATCGTTCTAAGTAAGAGGGTTTTTAGTGTGTCAAATCCTAAATGATGCAATTTTTCCCTCTCAACTTTATACATGAACCTATCTATTAGATTATTAAGGCTTTCATCTTATTATTGTTTCATTCTAAAAAATTCTTGTTTAATATCATGATCTCTGTATTTTTCTAGAAATATCATTTGCATATCATTCCATGATTTTATTGAATTAATACCTAGACTCATGAACCATTTAAGAGATCTATCTTTCAATGTTGCAAGAAATAATCTTAATTTTTGAGTGTTTGATAAGTAGCCATAAGATCTACAAAGTATCTCAAATTCAAAGAGAAATGTTTCTCGATCCTCTGTCCTCATACCATGGAAGTTCGAAAGGAAATATGGAGGGATGTTCTTCATATGTACATTGATTTCCATATCCTAAATGGGAAACCCAATAAGATCTTCTTCATTTTCATCATCTCCATCCATATCTTATACCTTCAAATGTGTATGGTGATGTGGTTCTTACTGCACAACATGAAAAAGGAAAGAATAAAATAATGGTAGAACATAATCAAAGTATATACTAGACACCTCCTCGGAAACGGTGCGAAAAAGTGGTGAGCCCTAGTATTGCACCAAGAGTGTTGTAACTCCCACTGGCTACCCTACTTTACTTTATCGACCCGGGGTTCGTACAAACTTGGAGGTGGCAGTGCTATACAAATAGAAGATGCATTCTGTTCATTTCATCCTCTTCCGCTCTACGAAATGGTGCTACTTCTAGGGTTTCCCAGTGAAGTTTGTCACACTTCAATGAAACTAAAATAATTTGCAAAAAGGAAATGACATAAATGAAACTAATTCAAT
Organism: Pinus albicaulis; assembly: GCA_034641835.2. Classification (NCBI taxonomy): domain Eukaryota; kingdom Viridiplantae; phylum Streptophyta; class Pinopsida; order Pinales; family Pinaceae; genus Pinus; species Pinus albicaulis. The sequence goes on from JAXQQM020058081.1 coordinate 71,819, forward strand.
TTGTAGAAAGGAAATGGAAGAAATGAAAGTAATTTAAATTGTAGAAAGGAAAGTAATTTAGACCACACATAACTTGGCCAATTGGCTAAACACACCATACTCTATCTATCATGCTCATATCTATGCAGTTATTCATGACCTAATTCTAATTTGAAGAAGTGTGCTTTCATTTTGGAGGAAAAGGGGCTAAAGAGGCTAATGGAGGGCTTAACGCATGAAATAAGGCTTAGAAGTGGAAAGAGTGGGGTTAAACCTTATAAAACCTTATTATAGCGCAGAAATATCTTTGGAGTGGAATGCTTTAGAAAGTGCGTTAGCGGAGAAGTGGAAGTGCAGTTCGGGACCAGGAGCGAAGTGAGATTTGTGAAGTTTGATGGAGCAAACATTGCGATTTGTGATGTGGTAACTTTTGCGAAGTGTGAAATGCGATATCGCAATATCACAATTGGCTATTGGAAGTGGTAAGTGTTAAAAAAAACTAATTAAATGGTGTGAAGTGTGAAATGCGACAGGTGATGTAAGAAGTAACTTGGTGGATTAGAGTGGTAATTCTTAAAAGAAAAGGGTAAATTTTACGAAGTATGATTGCGATGTACGATAGTGGGAGAACCAAGAAGAAAAGGGCGGAGGTCAAACTTTGATGGTTTTCCAAGCGTTTTGCGTTAAAATGGCTATGATAGCCGCAGAACATGAAAACGAAGGAATAGAAGGCATGCTTAATCGTTTTGAAGTGTTTTGGGGAATGAAAAGGGTGTGGCAGCTGGAAATAAGTGAAAATAGAAGGGGATACAAGCGTAACAACAGAGATGGAAAATGAAGCAGGAAGGTGAGTGTGAACTTCTCCGGAAATTTAATACTGCTTCCTGCAAACAAACCTATATATTCATAAATGGGAAAACATAAAAAAATGTGTGATAAAAACTAGGAACATAAATCAATTTTTTTAGGTAGTGGGAAGTCCTAGCCCCCTCAAGCTCTATTGAAAGAGATGATAAGGGAAGTATAGATCCATAACTTTTATATTTTTATCCTCCATTATTTTAATAAAATGAAAACCTACAACAACAATTTGAAACGACAACTTCAAACTATCATAAGAAAGATTAACTTAATGACAGAAAAAAAAATAACTAATGGATAGAAACAAACTAGCTAAATGATAGAAAGGAAAGAATGGTAATAGGCAGAGAAGTTGAGGCACATGGATTGGGCCCAAATCCACGAGCCCAACTCTCCGGAACTAGATCAATGAAAAGTCATTTGAATACTCATTGCATTAAAATGAAATCTTATTACATCCCGAAGGTCTTAAATAGAAAAATCCTAATAGAATGGAAAATGGATGGCATGGGATGGAATGGTATGAAAATGGAATGGAATGGACTATATAGAATGGAACAAAATTGAATGCCTAGACCGGAATGGACCGGAAAGGAATGGAATTCGACCAAGCCTCCTTCCTAAATCTAGCTCTACTCTATTTATTTTACAAGGCAGCTACCAACAACTCCTTTGAAAATAGCGATTGATTCCACATGAATCCGAGTAAACATATATTTAGTGCACTTTGTCTTTAGTTTTCTTGGCTACCTTTGATAGTTAAGGAGGGTGGACAACCCCCTTGAATCTCTCCAATATTTCTCCCTAATTTCTTGATATTGTGCTCACTTATTTTCCAATCTTGATCTTCCAGTGGTAGCAAGCAAGTCCCTAAATCATCTCCTTCTCCAAATTTGCATAATCTACCAAATATTCTCACAATATTCTACAACAATAACCAATATTAAGCACAAATATGCAATTTCATTTAAACCTTCCTAAGAAAATATTAAATCATAAGAAAACATTATTAAGTGCCGAAGGATATATATATATATATATATATATATATATATATATATATATATATATATATATATATATATATATATATATATTCATGTGCATAAGGAAGGTAGATGGGCTTAAGAAAGGTTAGATGGGCCTTATTTTATGTCTACTTTAGAGGCCCATCAGTGGCCACTTTTTTACCCTTTTACTGAAGCTGCTCTTGTACTGCTACATTCTATGCATGTGCCTTCTGAAGGTGCTCCTTCAAAAATCACTGTTTGAGCCTCACATCAAATAAATCCTTCCACAACTCAGCTAATTTTCCTTCCATGATTCCTATGTCATACACTCCTTTATATTTTGCAAGATTCATCCAATTATGAGTGTGGCCCTCTCTTCCTCTAACTGATAAAAAAAAGGAATTGTGAACTTTTGAGGAATTGATCTACCCCACTCGATGTATGTGTAGTAAGAGCTGAGATTAGGTTGAGGGCTAGGGTTTGGCACTATTGAAACATATTTGAGGATTGGTTTTGATGAGGTGGCCTCTTCATTATCATCTTTTCCTCCCTCCTTTCCATCATTTTTTTCCTCTTGTGTCTTTCCCTCAGCTTCCTTGACCTCTTGCCCCTCTGTGGCTGTTGTTTCCTCTTCAACCAAGGCCTTTTTCTCCAAATTTGTGCCTTATGGAGTTTCCTGTAGCAAAAACAAATTTTCCTATAGAAAACTCTGTTTTGCTTCTTGAAGACCCATTTTTCCTTATTTTTCACTCTTTTCACTCCTTGGAGGGTCTGTGGTGGTTGAATGAGGTTTATGGGATGCAAATATGGCTCAATTTCTTCTTATATATGTTACAGGGGTCCTTATGGGTGAAGTTACCTCTTGCACCCTTCCTTCCTCTAATATGACTTCTTCATCCTTTGGTGATTCTTCAGTGGTGATAGGGCTCTTGGTGGGAGTTTGTGGTTTTCCCTGTCTCACCCTCTAACTCTTCCTAGTTTTGAAGTACATAGGTGTCTTCCAATTTCTTTTTGTTTTGATAGGTGTGCCCAATGTAGTTAAGGTGGAAGATAAATATTGATCTGTGATGTCAGGTGACATGTTGGTATCTTAAGGGGAGGTTTCACTTCCTAAGATAAGGTCCACATCTTCCTATTATTCATTCCATTCTTCCTCCTTTCCCTTAGCTTTTTCCTGTTCTCTCTCTCTGTTGTCTCTATGTTTTCTACCTCAATTTCCATCCCATCTTTTTCTTCATTATTTTCTACCTCCTCTTCCTCTTCTTTTACCTCCTCTTCAACCTCTTCTTCTTCTTCTTCTTCTTATTCTTATTAATATTATTCTCCTTCTCTAAGGCTAGAAGCATAGGTTTTCCCTGTTTGGGTAGCTATAAAGGCTTCCATATCCATGTCTATGAAATAAAACCAGGATACAGGTAGCTTCAACCTTCTTAAAGCATAATTTACAATTATTTTTATTAGTCCATGATGGGCCAAGTGTTGATATTTACTTTGCCTCACTTTATGGCTCATGTCAATGATGGAGTTTAGGAGGAAGTGAGGGACACTTGATCTCTGTTCAAGTGGGAGCTCTCCTTGAAACCTAAGTTCATTTAACAATCTGAAATGATACACATAGACCACAATAACTATACCTTCACAAGAAAGAAAACTTCATGATGTGGAAGGCTACTTCATCCCAAGGGAATGGAAGGATTTCTTTGCTCACTCCATTTTTATCTTCAGTGTAATCCTCTCCTGGTAGAAGGAAAATCTTTTTAGCTGTAGTGCTAGGCATTCTTTCCTTAACCAATTTGATTCCTAAGGGAAAGGTTGTAACTCTGCTTATGGGTTCAGGAGATAATGTGAAGGCTAGGCCTCCAATAATAGTGGTAGCTCTCTCTTCTAAATCTGACTACAGAGCCATTGCAAACTCTTTATCTATATCATCATCAAAACATTTCAATAGCTCAAAGAACCTTACCCATTGGTGATTTCAAAATATTTCCATAACCTGAGGGTGTTGCCTAATTCTCTTAATGTTAGTAGAATCTCTTATATGATAATCCCCCCCCCCCCACCATTTTAATATTGTGATATGAAGGTGGTGATAGGTTTAAGAGTTATGTCTTGGAGATGGAGGTCTTGAAACAAAATGCAAGAAAATTTATTTTACCCTATAAATGTCAAAGTTACTTTTCCTAAGTGTGAATTATATGGATAAATTTCAGTGCTTGAGGATGAAAATCCACTTACCTTGGTCCTATGCTATTTTGATTTGAGAGATAGAGGCTTTGGGAAGCCAATTCACCCACATGTGACTTTGTGTTTCCTTTTGAATCCTTGTGGGTCTGCTTCTGAAGTTGCCTGTAGAGAAACTATGTTTCCTGTAGCAGGATGGTGCATGCAAGCCCAAACCTCAATGTTACTCTTCTAATGGTTCCCACTACTTTCCTGCTCTTCCAGATTTTTGAAATTCTCAATGCAATTGTGGAAATGCGACCAATATTACCTTTATTGGATTTTTAACTAAATTTGGACCATTGTGGTGACTCATGTTTAACAAAAGTTTCCTCTTTGAGACAGTTGGACCCCACTTCAGTTAATCATTCCTGACCTCATGATCACTTCCCTTCGTACCCATCCAATATTACTTGACTCAATTTTACTTGCACAGGTGGTATGCACTTTCACTTTTCCTCCAGTTTTAATTTACGAAGGTGGCCAAGCTAACTAGCCATCTTTTTGCCTTTAAAATTTTTAAAACTTGACATTGAACTATTTTTGCAATTATGGATGCATAATGAGAGGTGATAGACCATACCTAATATTTACGTGGTGTTGGTGTGGTGTTGAAGGATATGGAGCTGGTAGTGGTAGAATTAGTCTATTATTTTCCATGTCTTCATTTTTTTATTTGTTTTCTGAGTGAGCAAAATTTTCTGAGTGAGTTCCTTGTCTTTTTTGAGTGAGTTTCTTACCCTTTTATTGTTTTTTTTTCTTTTGCAAGTGCTGCATGGAGGGCTTCAGGTGCCATGGGTGGTATGATTGTCCTTATGGAGTCTGTTGGTGGTCTCCTGGAGTTATCCTCATCATTTTTTCTTCATCTTTTGGCCTTGTTGTGCCACACACATATTTTCTATAGGAAACTTTCTGACACCTGTAATATTTTGTTTCTTGCCTCTTCTTGCTTCATTTTTCTCAGAAATGGAGGGATATGGTTCATGGATGCTATGGAGGAAGTCATGGAATGAATGGCGTGGAGTATAGGCAAGTGGAAGGGTTCTCATGCCATGCTTCCAATGATTTAGCTACTAAAGCTGCAATAGAGGGTTTAGATTGGGAAACCATGTGCATGGAGTGAAATAGGATTTTGGGAATGGTAGGTATAGGAAAACATGAATTATAATACCCTTATTGAAGTTCATAAATCTATAGGAAACATTTTTCCTTAATGAATGAGTTTTTTATAACATTTACATGAGTTTCTTGTAGTGCTACATGAATCCTGTAGTTGCATGATTTTCCTGTAGCAATTACAATTTAGGGAAAAAATTGAACTCATTTCCTATATGAAGAGTGAAATCGATGAAGGGATGTATGATGGAGTGCCTTATGGAGTTTGGAAGTAGAGAAGAAGAGAGAATGAAGACAAATCACTCCTCTCGAACCCAAAAATCTTCTTTAATCAATAACTTGCAAAACAGAAAAACACATAAATGCATAGGTATTTTTTCTTTTTCCTTTTATTTATTTTCTTTTTTTTCTCTCTCTCTCTCTTTTTCTTTAAGGAAATTTGGCTGCCTCCATAAAGGTTTTCAACCCACAGGCCTGCCTTGGGTGCCTCAAAGAGGTTTTCACAGAAGGATTTTTTTTTTTTTTGTTACTCCAGGATTGCCTCATGGAGGTTTTCAACCGTGGAGTTGGCCTAGGTCACTTCAGAGAGGTTTTCACCCATGCCTCTTTATTTATTTTTTCCCTCAAGGAGAAACTAGAAACTATGGAGTTTCCAATGATATCCACCTCCCTTTTTATGGAATTTAAAAATTCCACCCTAAATAAGGGCTTCTTGTAAAGCTTGAGCCTGTAACAATTGAAAAGTAGGGGAATTCCTTCCTCATATATGGTTTCGATCTGAATTGTGCCATTATCATAACATTTTTCCACTTTGCAGGGTCCCAACCATATTTTCATTTGTTTTCATTTGAAGTCCTTCAAACTTGATTTATACAAAAACACCTAATCTCCTTCTTGAAAGGCCTTTTCCTTAATGTTTTTGTCATGTGAGACCTTCCTTTGCATCTGAATTACCTCTGTGTGGATGAGTGTTTGCATTCTGAAATAATCCAATCCATTTAATTGTAGCAACCTCTCCTTTTGGGAATTTGATATATCTAGGTCTAACTCAACTGCCTACTCCAAGTAGTGTTGTAGGCAACATCTCTTTGCTTTTGGGGAGAAGGTACCCTTTTGATAACAGTTATTTTTCTTAGGTCCACTTGTATTCCTACTTGGGAGATTTAGTGTCCCAATACAACTCGTGCTATTTTCACAAATTCACATTTTTCTAGGCTCAAGGAGAGATGCATCTCAATGCACCTTCTCAACACTTTTCCCAAATTGGAGAGAGCTTCCTAGAATTCATCCCCATAGGGTGTGTAATAATCCATGTATATTTCAACAGAGTCATGGACTAGCTCAGAGAAAAGGCTCAAGATATCTCTTTGGAAGGTAGCTGGGGCATTTCAAAACCCAAAGGGTAGGACTCTATAAGCAAAGGTACCCCAAGGGTAGGTGAAAGTAGTATTATCCTGGTCTTCAGGGTTGATTTGGATCTAGTTATACCCAATGAACTCATCTAAGAAGGAAAATAACTTCTTTCCTACAAGGCCATCCAGGACTTTGTCTGTAAAGGGAAAAGGGAAATGGTCCTTCTTGGTGGCTTTGCTAAGTTCCCGATAATAAACACAGATTCACCATTTTCCATTCTTCCTCGGGACTAGGACAAGAGAAGATACCCACTCACTGTCTGATATATGATAAATGAAACTTGCATCCAAAATTTTATTAGTTATTCCTTTACTATGTCCTTTAGATTTGGGTTCATCCTTCATTGGGGTTGTCACATAGGCTTACATCCTTCTTTAATTTAAATATGATTTATGCATACTAAAGGATGCAGCCATTTCATGTCCCTATATTCCCAAGCAAATGCATCTAGGTTTTATTTTAAAATATGGCATAAATGATTTTCTTCTTCATCCAAGAGATTTGAGTTGATTTTTCAGAGATCTTGATGGGAAAAACTCTACAGCCTTGGTGGTTTTAGAGACTGAATTGACAGAGTGAAATTCCATCCAAGGTTGGCTTTCAGATTATTTGATTAGTTTTTCAAGAAGGCTGTTAGTGGGTGACTCGTTTTGAATGACATGGTTGATGAATTCGTCTTCATCAAGTTGTCCCCCTGTAAGAAAAACACCTATCGTATAAATGGAGGTAGTGTTAGATACCTCTTCTTCTTCATCCTCCAACCATATAGGTATATCATGTTCAATGGAATTTTGGGTTGGAAAATTTAATACTAGATGTTTAGACAAGGGCCCATTTTTAATAGTCATGTTTTTGACCCGAAAACTAATATAAGCATTTGCAGTGCCTAACCAAGGTCTCCATAGGATGAGAGGATATCCATTGAACTTAGTTTTTGGCCGTAGAACCAGGAAATATGTAAGATACTCCCAATATTCAATTGAAACCATAACATCCTCAAAAATTCCTTCCAAAGTTACTGTGGACCGATCTGCAACTTGCAGAACCATTGTGGTTTCCCTCAAAAGTTCCTTGGAGGTTGAGTTTCAACATAGTTTACTTGGTCATGACATTGATGGTAGCCCCTAGATCAATTGGAGTATTGGGGACTATGAACCCATCTATGTGCGCACCTACAACTGGACTGCCATGGTCCACGTACTTTGGAAATATCACCCTTCCAAACATTAAGTTAGACAGTTGTCCTACTACATTGATGGTGGTTATATCCTTCTTCCTTCTCCCAAGTCTCTTGAATAAATTTTCATTGATGAGCCTATTGTAAATAGGGACATCCTTAATGGCCCGAAGAAGTGGTATCTTTACACACAATTTTTTCAACTCTCCCAGAAGTTCAATTTCCTCTCGGCTGTGTCGACTGGAATGGATCAAGCGCTTCGGAAAAGGAGGTTATTGGATTTGGGCATTACTTTCTTCCTTTTCCTCAACCTCTACAGGTGGAGCTCGAGGGTGTTTATTTGGGAGTACTCTTCCTGACCTGAGATTAATATCCTGATAGGATGTCTCTCCACTATAAAATTGTTGCGAATATCTATTTTTTGAGTTTAGATTTGGTTGTGCAGGCTCTCAAGAAAATTGGGTGGAGCAGCATGAGTAAGCTGAAGTTGAGGTTTGAGTGGAGGCATTAGAGTAGGTGGTTGACTATGTTGAGGCCTCAAACCTTCCGATGGATTGTTCCACTGAGGTTGTAGAGGAAAATACTGCTGAAATGGTTGGTTCATAGGCTGAGGATGATATGGAGGGTTGTAAGGCCAAGTAGGAGGTGTAGTCTAGGATGGAAGAGTGGGGATGTACAAAGTTTGCATGGGTGCATTCTGATTATTGTGATATTAAGATTAAGGTGCACCTTGCATACCCTGTTGATATGACGTGGGGCCTTGAGGCCTTCTCTGGTTGATGAAACATAGTTTGTCTGGTCCTAATTCCCCACATTTTTATACAAATTTAAGCCTAGGTAAGGAGGGACACTTTTTTGTGGCATGATTCTCCTCACAGACTATGCAAACCTCTATGAAATTTAGTGGACATTTATTTCTAGGGTGTTTTCTGGTATCTAGGGAAAAATATTTCCAAGGCTCTTTCTACTTCCTCCTGCTTCCTTTTGATCTCCATTGTTTCTATTTCCAAAGAAAATGTGTGAATCATGTCACTCTTGAAGTCTTCTAGCACATTTCCAATCTCATGTTTAATGGAGGTGGAAGAGGAAGGGATATTGGTTGTACTTTTGCCATCTCTGCCTTTCTTCCTAACTTCCCTAGAATGGTTCCTGAAGACAGTTTTGATTGTTTCATAAGGTAGTTGTTATATATCTCCTCCTAAGAACATATCGATGGTTTTTATCACCTCGTATCTTATCCCTCAGAGAAGTACTATTTTAAGTGATCTAGGATCAAGAGTAAAATTAGCTCTCTTATAGTGTAACTGAAACCTCTCTTCATAGTCTTATAGGGATTCATCAAGCCCTATAGTCATCCTGAATATCTCATCCTTAGCTTCCTTGGAACTACATTAGTCCCTGTACTTTTTGTTGAGGGCTTCTTGCATTTGTGCCTAGGTAGTGATGTTGTTCCCAGGTAGACCCATGAACTAGCACAAGGCTGCATCCTTAAGGGTAGATGGGAATAGCTTCAGCTTATGATCATATGAGGCATAATCATAACTCCTACAGACAACAGGAAATTCAAACATGAATGTATCATGATCTTCTGAGGTAAGTCCATGAAAATGTGGAAGGGATGACGGGCTAATGTTTTTCATTTTAGTCTTCCCATCTACCTCCCTTATGGGAAAGGCTTCACGGGCTTCATTGTCAGCCATGGTTGAGATAGGTGAAGAAGGATCCTCAAGTGAAATAATATCTTCTTCTTCTCCAGCAGGCTCTTCAATATTTTCAGAAGGCTCACCTATCATGTGTTTATCGTCACAACCACTGACGAAGAGTGAAGGGTGACTATGCAGTGATGTGGGAGTTTTAGGTAAAAAATTTCCTTAAGGATCCCTACTCCTACGAGGCATGAAAATCATATTTTTTTGTATTTTTTTCAATTTTTTTGAAACAACATGTAAAAGGAAAGAAAAAAATAATGCTAAAACAAAATCAAAGAATCTACTAGACACCTCCCTGACAACGACACCAAAAAGTGGTGAGCCCTTGTATTTCACTAAGAATGTTGTAACTTCCAGAGGCTACCTTAATTTACTTTATGAACCTAGGGTTTGTAAAAACTTGGAGGTGACAATGCTATATACACAACATATGCATTCTACTCTGGTCATCCTCTCCTGAGATTTACAAAAGGGTGCTACTTCTAGGGTTTCTGGATGAAGTTTGTCACACTTCTGAAATTAGGCCTAGGGCTACAAATGATTCAAATCCATGGTGCTATCAGCAAGTACAAAACTACATTACAACAAGAAAGTACATCTAACTATTTTTCAATGAAAGAAATATACTCATTAAACTATGATAAGAAATGAAAGCAACCTAGGCATCTTGCATGAAGTAAATTGTTGAATTGAAATGGCATAAAGGAAACTAATCAAATCAAAATTTGTTGGGCCAAATGGCTAAACACACTCTACTTACTCTATTCTCTATCTATCATGCTTTTAATCATGCAATTACTCATGACCTAAGTATGCTTGTAAATGTGTTTTTTTGCAGCTAGGAGAAGAAACTGCTAAGGAGGCTTATGGAAGGCTTGAACACATGGGTGCAAGGTTGAAGGTGTATGAGTGTTTTTTTCAGGTATAGAGGATGTGGATGGTGGTTTTTGGGCTTAAGGAGGGCCCCAATAGTGCTATTTCATGTGATGCTACAGGTTTCCTGTAGTGCTACAGGAAAGTCCTGAATCGCTAGAGGAAACTGTCTGAGGGAAATCCAAGGCCAAAAATATGTGGAAAAATGGTAGGGAAGGTATATTAGGATGAGTGGAAGGTCTTCCACCCATTGGAAAAGCTCAGAACCTCTTGGGAGGCTTATATTGCACCCCTAGGGTTTTCTCATGGTATAGGGATGAAAAATCTGAATACAGGGCTAATGGTGGTTTTGATGAAAAAAGGGTTGATGAAGGATGAGAGATGAAGCTTAAGGTGTTGATGAAGTTCTCGTCGGCTATGCTACCTGGACCTATAAGAAAAATACCTATTCATGCAATAAAAATGGACAAATTCATGATAAAGACAATGGAAAAGATGACTCGAATTTGTAAATAAAATCTACTCTAATCTACAAATAGAGATCTAATACAATGTTTTAAACATATCCATGGAATTACAACAACTAATCTTATCTATTCCAAGAAATCATAAACTAAAAATAACTTTTGGTATGTGGGGGAGGTCTACCCTCCTCAAGCTCCAATGACATAGATGAGAGGGTGAGGCTTAACTTACAACTTTATGAAGTTATAACCTATTCTACCAACCTGTAAGCAAGATAAATATACAACAAAATAGAAATGGAAGAAAACTAAAAATAATAAATGAAAATACAAGCAAACTAGCTAAATATTCATAAGAAAAACTAGGTAAATGACATGGAAGTAAAGAATCATTACATAAGAGAGGTCGAGGCGCATGGATTGGGAAAGACGATCAGACCCTTGGCGAGGTGGGTCTATAGGCTAATATTCTACATTTTCCATTGGTGCCAACCATGCTTCTCCATTTGGTTGCACCAATAATATTTTATTTTTATAGCTTAACAAGAATGGAAAAGGGGCACGAGATCCACCAAATAATTGTCCTGAGAGAGGTGGGAGGATTTCTACCAAGAGTACTCCCAAAATCATCTAGTTTCCCCATCGAGAACCTCCCACAAGAAGTACACGTGAATCAGGCCACTATTAGTGTTGGCGAGGTTCCGGATGGAAGACCCTTGAATATGGAGGGGTGTGTGAAGGATTTCATGCTGAGCTTTCTCCTGGCCATACTTGTGAGACCAAATAGTCTTCCACAGTTCTAGTCCTCCTTTAAACCAACGCCACCAGAGTTTGGCCCCTAGAGTTGCATTAAGAATAGTTGGGTCGCTCAAGCTCAAACCCCCCATAAGTTTTGGGAGACACAACTTATGCCAGGCCACTAGAGGCTATTTTATATCATCTGCAGTACCTCCCTAGAGGATTAGTCGAAATGAGGAAATGAGTTCCGACTAGATGCAGTTGAGCACCGAAGGAGAAAAAAAATGGTAGAGGGGAATTTCTTGCAGGATATATTTGAGGAGGGTGGTCCATCCTGCAAGGTTAAGGACCTGAAAAGTCCACTTAGAGAGCTTACTAAACATTTTCGCACAGAGGTCTTTCCAAGGGGCAATGCACAGGAGATTTAACATGAGAGGGACTCCGAGGTATTTGGAGGGGAGAGAACCAATATTGAAGCTGAGGGTTCTAGCTAAGTAGGCTTGAACTGGGTGGGGAGTGTTGAAGAAATATATATCTGACTTAAGCTTCTTGAGGAGCATACCTGAGGCTTCTTGAAAGTCCTCGAAGATGATGTTGAGCTGGGAGGCTTCTTTCAGAGTTGCGACATCGAAGTGGAGGCTTTTATCCATGAACTGCTGGTGAGTCATGTCAATATTTGATCCAGGAAGATGAAAACCTATAATATGATTGGATTGTTTCTGTGATGCTTTGTAGTTCCATAGTTATTTAATTTATATACATTTATTTATTTATTTTTTACTTTCATTTTTATTTTCTTTCGACTAGGTTAAAATGTATACATCAAAATATATTAATATTTCTATTTATTTATCTAGACATTATGTTACAACATCTCTACCTTACTAGGTCAGGTTTTCCAGTTGGAGTGAAAAATTATTGTGCTAATAGAGACGATGATTGATCTCATGAAGACAATGACCAAGAGAAAGGAACACTCAGCATTCTCTGAGATGAACAACAGAATCTTGACTAGAAGGACACAGAAGGTAAGAAACCTAAAACCTCCATTAATGACATGGCTTATTCTATCTTCTATTACACCATTTAAATAAAGCTTGGTATACCGACCTATGATGGACATGTTGATGGTGAAAATCTCAATGATTAGTTGAGGCAAGTGGAGGTATATTTCAGTTTCTAGGGACAAAAGGCCAAGGAACAAATAATACTTTTCTAGGTTGAAAATAATTAACCATGCATTAGAATGGTGGGAGAGCTATATGGAGTCTGAGTCCCAAAACGAGGAAAAGAAAGCCCCATTTTCCTCTTAGGAGTTGTTTAAAACACTACTGAAAACTACTTTGATCCTATCATCTATATCAAGAGGAACACATGATTAAATAATAATACCTTACCAAAGTGATTGAAAAAATTTCCAAAAATAAGAAGAAAACCATTATGTTAATCATGTATTGATTAAACACCTAGGAGACTTGTCTGGCTGTATCAAAAAGTAAGTACCCCTCTTCGACGGAAAGAAACTTGATGATCTTTATAAGCAGGAATATTTTATTGAAGCTAGGGACAAGAAACCAACACAAAAATGAGTAATAGGAAACACAAAGGAAAATACCCAATAACATGATAAGATAAATATGGAGGGAGAATAACATGTTTTCATAGTCGAAGGAAAATGGTGAGAATCATTACAACTAGTGTGGTATATATTGACATAGTGAGACTAAATGCTTGAAATTTTCCTTGAAATTGCATCCTAAAAATTAGAAGAAATCATCAAAGCAAGCTCTCACCAATATTTACAGACAATAATCAAAATGTGACTCCAATATAGATGTCAAGTTTTCTTGTATGAGAATGCAAAAACCACTAGCTAACGAGGATAAGTTGAAAAAAATTAATGCCAAGAGAGAGTAGGTGTTATACATCAAGATAGAAGCTTGCTACACTAGAGAGTAGGTGATATACATCAAGATAGAAGCTCGCTACACTAGAGAGTAGGTGTTATACATTGAGATAGAAGCTCGCTACACTATAGAGTAGGTGTTATACATCAAGATAGAAGCTCACTACATTGTTTTGCATATCAGTTCATTTTATTACTAAAGTGAGATGTGATGTAGTCTCATTAGATGTTTGCAAGGTATCCTTTTGCAAAAATTTTGTGGGATTGCAATGCCATACACCTCAAATGAATGCATAAATATATGTTCATTAAAATATTTAAATCCCTTCAATGTTTATTTCTATAAAGGTAATTGGAAAATATTTTTGGTTTCAACCAATAAAGAAAATATATCAATTAATACAACTACTCAATATTTTCCATAATGGGTCAAGGGCTACATTTACTTCCCCAAAAATCAACATAATCTCATTTTCTTGGTCATAAGTGGTCCCAACACTAGTATTTAACATTACCATACTCAATGCTGGTAGAAATCTCAAAATATTTTGTCCTAGATTGACCAAGAAAAATAGTCTTGCTCCCTTGTCACAAATCCTGCTTTGTACAAGACACAAAACTTTAGGATTAGGATGTGATGTAGTCTCATTAGATGTTTGCAAGGTATCCTTTTGCAAAAATTTTGTGGGATTTCAATGCCATACACCTCAAATGACTGCATAAATATATGTTCATTAAAATATGGAAATCCATTCCAAGTTTATTCCTATAAAGGTAATCGGAAAATATTTTTTGTTTCAACCAATAAAGAAAATATATCAATTAATACAACTACTCAATATTTTCCATAATGGGTCAAGGGCTACATTTACTTCCCCAAAAATCAACATACTCTAATTTTCTTGTTCATAACTGGCCCCAACACCAGTATTTGACGTTACCATACTCAATGCTGGTAGAACTCTTGAAATAGTTTCTCTTACATTGACCAAGAAAAATAATGATGCTCCCTTGTCACAAATCCTGCTTTGTACAAGACACAAAAACTTAGGATTAGGATGTGCCAACCAACTATAAACATAACAAATAATTTTACTTTTAGGTTGTATAAAAATTCTTGTATTCATTCCATTCTCTGAAATTTCTAAGGGTAGTTGCAAGCCTCTTATTCGAAAGGGAGGAAATTGTTAAGAGAAAATAAGCAAGAAAATGCATAGCACATGATCTAATACTTTTGTATGAAGACCGAAATTTGAAGGACTGGTGAAATGTAATAACAATCCAAGATTATTCTCTATTAGGGTTCCTTCTCTTAATTTTTAATTGTTTGGTTTTCCTGAAGAAAGGAAGTCAACTATTACACCTAAAGCACTTTCTTCCAAAAGTGCACTGTTAATCCGATTATCAGTTTTTGGAAGATAACATAGGATTCCTACAAACCGAGCCCTCTCTTCTTCTTTATATGCATTTGATACTCTTACCACCAAATCCTTGATGTGTGTTTCTCTTATATTTCTTGCAAGTTCATATTCATAACAAATAGACGGACATCAGAATTTGGATCACACATAAGTGTTATCACTACTAGGATGACTTGTGTATTTCTCACATGAAACATGAATGTTGAACTCTTATAGGCCAGACTCAAAAGTATATGACGAAAAATAAACTATCAAATGTGGCCTTGCCAAACTTAAAGGCTCTAAAATTTTAGAATCCAATGTCCTCAGATCACGATGGATTTTTACTCCTCTAGATGATGCTCAAGCTAAATTATCTAGGTTATCATTTGCATGCTCACTTAAGTCAAATTTTAATGATGCCAAAAAAATTAGTTGGAATAGAATTTAAACAAGAATTTTCATCAAGAATTTAAAAAAAAATTTCCTCCATTCTTGAAAAATGTTGAAGAGAAGAAAGAGGAATAGATAGTGATTATGGATTATTCTCTGATATCATTTGAAGAAGAGGAGGGATGATGCCTCCATCAATTTCAATAGCTTTCCCACACTCTATGTGCTCTATTTCGAAGAGTTAATTTGCAAGAAATGATTGTGTTTACACAGTTCCTTGGACAATTTGGTTGACCAAGTGGTCATAGTAATGTTTTTCTGCCATTTCTATGATATTGGCATCCAACCCTGAAATTTTCTCTGTTGAAGGAATATCGATATCTAGATAACTTTTTCCTACTTCATAAATTTAGGGATCCTCTCCTGTTTCTTTAGACATAATCTTCGGGCCACAAACTAGGTAGATATGCCAAGGGTATCCATAGACTCTAGTTGTTCATTCAGATGCACGATTTTCATGTGTCCAAAAAAGACTAAACAAGAGCACACTTTAATACCACCTAGTGGTCATTCTCTACCAGAATAAAAATATAATTTCTTTGTGCCCTCGAAATTTCTATTCCTATGCCAAAGAAAAATCAAGAAACAACATAATTTCCTTGTCCTTTAAGATAATTTCTTGTGCCCGAGCAGAGTGAAGAAAGATAGAAAATGTATCAAATAGGGTGGAATATTTCACCGTATTTACTCTTATTGTTTGGGTAACAACACTTGAAATAGCATCATTATGATGTTCCTACTACATTTCTATTTAACGCAAAAGAAAAATCAGAAATATCTCTCAAATGATGGCATAATATTTCCCTATATTGATTGTAATAATTTTGGACAAATTATCTTATTCAATTTACCCATTTTGGAATGTTGTCCATAGCCTCTGAAGAGCCTTGGTAGCTCAGCTCTAAAGTTCCCAACCTTCCTTTTCACTCCACCAATAATTTCCCACATGTACTTTTCCTCATGTTGTTGCTTCTTTTAGTTCACAACTTATTTTCCTCTGTGCTTATATGTTTCTTCTTCTTTTTTTCTCCAAGATGTCATTCGTAAATTGGGGTAAAATCACAGAGCTAAAACTTTTGAATGACATGGTTAGTCCCAAGAACTTGCTTCCAATCATGCCAAAAAGTCTATAAATTTTTTCTTTGTGGCATAGTTTGTGTCCTTCATGACTACAAACACGATGCTAATTTTCTCTTCTATAGGAGTAAGAAAAACTGGCTTTCCATTGTCAAGCATCTTCACTCCATGAGGTTGGTAAGGGGGAGGGAAAATTAATCCATTCTTCTCCAATGTTTCCCACTTTACCTCTTCCTTGACAACCATTTTCAGTGTAGGTGTTTTGTATGGAGCTTTTGGCATTTTTTCTTTTGGTGGAAAATCTCAAATATTATCTATTATATCAGATCAACAATGATAATAAAATAATATAGTTACATTGCAAGCATAGAGGAAATGTCATTGATGGATTGTGACACATGGCATTGCACAATTGGATGACACAATTATTGAATGGATTGGATTAGAAATAGCACCCAACTGTGGAAATTGTATTGAATTTGAAACATTGTTTTGGCCAAGGAAAATTCTACAATTCTCATTTATGTAAGTTTGAATCTTATTGATTTTTTCTATGAAAATACCAATGATGAATAGTAATTGTTGCTTTATTGTATTGCAGGTTTTAAAGGAGGCAATACATACTAATGAAAATATTGATTTCATACCAAATACAAAAGATAATTCGCACAAGGGGACAACCTCATATTGTTTCTAGGCTCATAAATCTAGACCCTTTCTAGAATTTGCATTGATTTAGTTTAACTGAAAGATCACATTTTCAAATGACGTGAGGATAGTTTACACTCATTTTTTTCCCAATATAATACTACTAATTTTATATTCCTTTTTGTATATTTTATTGTCTATGAAGTGGCTATATCATATAATTAAAAACTCTCTTATTCTAATTTGGTTTGCCAAGATTTATTCCTATTTTCAAGTTTATTTCAGGCTTCTATTATAAATAAGCTCTGTGAAGTTATTCATGAGCAAGTCACCTGACTTTGATAGTGATATGTAAAAATTATGAGAATGATTTAAATAGATCTCACGTACTTACTTCACTTGAGAATGACTAACGATAATGCACATTTTAGTAATTACATTAATATCCTAGTCCTTTAGTATATATATATATATTATATGAATAATAATATTATTTTATGTACATAACACTGTTACACATGTTTGCACATTTGTATTTTCATATATGTTGTTGATTCTAATTATTAAATTCTTGGCAGGCTATTTCTAAATGAATAATTTCTTGGGCAAGGCATCCCCATTTCCTTTTAATTTCATGGTTTAAAAATATCATGCATACACATAGACAACCGATTGTTTTGTGTGCTATTTTTTAGGTTATAGAGAATCTAAAATATGATGAAATAAAATCTTAAGAATGACAAAAGAGGGTTTACTTTATGAGATTAGTAAAAATTGCGAGGCTACATAAGAACAATAATTAGTTGTAATATGTATTCCAAGTTTTTCTGTGGCGTAAACACTGGGAACAATCATTTTTAAGAATCAAACAAATCCCTGTGTTTCCCCTCTAGTTTCCCCCACCATAAGTAATTTGTAAGGAGAAATTTTTTTTTTTTCAGACAAAGAAATTATAACTTGGGTTAGAAGAAATTGAATTTCCTACTGTTTCCTTTACTATATATCAAGGATGGAAAATTAAATCCTGCAAAACAATCAGACTCCAATTGTAGGATGACATTGTGCAGACTGCAATATTGTTTCCACATATCCATTCTAGTTTCAATTTACAATTTTTTTGTATTTTACCGTTTTGTTTTGTATTTGATTAATATAGTGGAGAAAAAAATTATTATTCTTTTGTATGGTTTCATAATGTTTCAAATTTTTGAATTGATTTTAAGTATTAAGGGCATCCTTGGTTTTTGCTCCTGATCTTGCATTTGACACTTTCCCTGTCAATGGTAATCCTTCCTATGCTACTTCCGTAGGATGTTTCCTTTGCAACATTTGGTGTAATTGATATTTTATACATTATGTTACAACATCTCTACCATAATAGGTTGTTTATATATATAACCAACCTAGATTTCATCCTAACATTGGGTCTACCAAGCTTTAGATGCATCAAATCTCTTGAGATGGAAATCTCTTTTAGAGTGAAAAGAGGTTTGATCTCTCTGGATTTTTTGTAGTTATAAAGTTAAAATTTAGAGTGCTTTAATTTCACTCTTGAAATAGACAATATTCCACATGAATTTGTTCTCAATACCATATTTTTATTACTATTTTATTTTATAAATTTATTTTTATTTTGTTATTTTTACTTTCAATTTTTTTTTTGAACTAGGTTAAAATGTTTACATTACATTATATTTATTTATTTATCTAAACATTATGTTACAACATTTATACCAACCTACATTTAATCTTAACACTCGATATATCATTACCTAGACGAATCAAATCTATTGAGATGAAAGGTTTCATCTTAATACTTGATATATCAAGTACCTAGATGAATCAAATCTCTTGAAATGAAAACCTCTTTTAGAGTGAACAGGGATTTGATTTTTCTTGATCAGTTGTAGTTCCAAATAGGCTATATTCCACATTCAATGGTTCCTAATAAAATATTTTTATTTTATTTTCTTTTTATAACTTTATTTTTATTTTGATTTTGAATCTATTATTTGCATTACATTATATTAGTCTTTTCAATTATTTCTTTGTTTTATTTACTTGGGAATTATGTTACATCATCTCTACCATATGTACCATATATAATTTAATAACTAAATGCGAATGATATATATAATAATATAGATATTTTCTAAATATTTTTAAAATAAGACATTATAATAATTAACAATTATAGTAATTTATTTTTATAATTAAAATAATTGAAAAATGGTTGTAAAGTCAACCAATTTAGGTATATATATTTATTTTAATTTTAACTTAAAATAATACATAATAACTATATATATATATAATAACATAATTTAATTTATTTAATTTTATTGTGTTATAATTTTATTAAGTTATATATTTATTTCTTTTGAGATAATAATATTATTTAAATATTATTAAAAAAATATTTTAATATATTGAAGTTAATGTTGTGCTTTAAATAAATTAATAAAATGTTATATAGAAAGCTCCTCTTTGCTTTGAGATGTAAAATTTTTAATAACAAGGTCAATCAAGTGAAGGTGAGAGTTTATATCACCCCAAGAAAGGTCCATAATTAACATGGGACTAACGAGTGATGCTCACCTACACAATACATTGCCAATGAGGCACAATCACTAGCATACATGCACACAACAAACATAGGGTGAACATAAACATACATAACCTAGAAACATTACACATTGACTCACAAGGTGACATGTTCACACACTAATGTTTGAGTCTCAGCATAGAAGCCTAGGAAGCCTTTCCCATTCTGGAGTTACTGTGGAACGATCTACAAGTTGCAGAACTATTGTGGTTTTCCTCAAAGTCCCTTGGAGGTTGAGTTTCAACATAGATTACTTGGTCATGACATTGATGGTAACCCCTAGATCAATTGGAGTATTGGGGACTATGACACCATCTATGTGCACATCTACAACTGGAATGCCAGGGTCCATGTACTTTGGAAATATGACCCTTCCAAACATTAATTTAGACAATTGTCCTACTACATTGATGGTGGGGCTATCCTTCTTCTTTCTCCCAATTCTATTGAAGAACTTTTCCTTGATAATCCTATTGTAAATAGGGACATTATTAATGGCCCAGAGAAGTGGTATATTTACACACAACTCTTTCAACTCTCCCAAAAGTTCAGTCTCCTCTCGGATGTGTGGACTAGAATGGATCAAGCGCTCGGGAAAAGGAGGTTGTTGGAGTTGGGCGCCACTTTCTTCCTTTTATTCCTCAACCTCTACAAGTGGAGCTCGAGGGTGTTTATTTGGGAGTACTCTTCCTGACCTGAGATTAATCACCTTTATCTCCCCAACATAAGTTGGATAGAATGTCTCTCCACTATAAACTTGTGCCTATCTATTGTCTGGGTTCAGATTTGGTTGTGCAGGCATCTGAAGCAGCTTGGGTGGAATAGCATGAGTAAGCTGAGGTTGAGGTTGGAGTGGAGGCATTAGAGCAGGTGGTTGATTATGTTGAGGCCTCTACCCTTCTGATCAATTGTCCCACTGAGGTTGTAGAGGAACAAACTACTGAAATGGTTGGTTCACAGGCTAAGGATGACATGGAGGGTTGTAAGGCCAAGTAGGAGGTGTAGTCCTGGATGGAGGAGTGGGGATGTACAAATTTTTCATGGGTTCATTATGATTATTGTGATAGTAAGATTAAGGTGCACCTTGCATACCCTGTTGATATGATGTAGGGCCTTCAGGTCTTCTTTGGTTGATGAAACATAGTTGCTCTAGTCCTACTTCCCCACATTTTTATACAACTTTAAGCCTAAGTAAGGAGGGACACTTTTTTATGGCATGATTCTCCTCACGGTATAAAAAAACCTCTATGAAGTTTAGTGGACATTCATTTCCACGGTGTTTTCTAGTATATTTAGGGAAAATATAGCCAAGGCTCTTTCTACTTCCTCCTGCTTCCTTTTGACCTACATTGTGTCCATTTGCAAAGAAAAGGTGTGAATCATGTCACTCTTGAAGTCTTCCAGCATATTTCCAATCTCATGTTTAGTGGATGTGGAAGAGGAAGGGATATTGGTTGTACTTTGGCCAGCTCTGCCTTTCTTCCTAACTTCCCTAGAATGGTTCTTGAAGGTAGTTTTGATTGTTTCATAATGTAGTTGTTAGATATCTCCTCCTAAGAACATATCGATGGTTTTTATCACCTCGTATCTTATCCCTCAGAGAAGTACTATTTTAATTGATCTAGGATCAAGAGTAAAATTGGCTCTCTTATAGTGTAATTGAAACCTCTCTTCATAGTCTTATAGGGATTCATCAAGCTTTAGAGTCATCCTGAATATCTCATCCTTAGCTTCCTTAGAACTACATTAGTCCCTCTAATTTTTGTTGAGGGCTTCTTGCATTTGTGCCCAGGTAGTGATATTGTTCCCAGGTAAACCCATGAACTAGCACAAGGCTGCATCCTTAAGGGTAGATGGGAATAGCTTCAGATTATGGTCATATGAGGCATAGTCATAACTCCTATAGACAACATGAAATTCAAACATGAATGTATCATGATCTTATGAGGTAAGTCCATGAAAATGTGGAAGGGATGAAGGACTAATGTTTTTCATTTTAGTCTTCCCATCTACCTCCCTAATGGGAAAGGCTTCCCGGCTTCATTGCTAGCCATGGTTGAGATAGGTGAAGAAGGATCCTCAGGTGAAACAAGATCTTCTTTTCCTCCAACAAGTTCTTCAAAATTTTCAGAAGGCTCACCTATGGTGTGTTTATTGTCACAGCCACTGAAGAAGAGTGAAGGGTGACTATGCAATGATGTGGGAGTTTTAGGTAAAAAATTTCCTTAAGGATTCCTACTCCTACGAGGCATGAAAATCATATTTTTTTTTACTTTTTTCAATATTTTTGAAACAACATGTAAAAGGAAAGAAAAAATAATGCTAAAACAAAACCAAAGAATCTGCTAGACACCTCCCTGACAATGACACCAAAAAGTGGTGAGCCCTTGTATTTCACCAAGAATGCTGCAACTCCTAGAGGTTTCCTTACTTTACTTTATGAACCCAGGGTTTGTACAAACTTGGAGGTGAAAATGCTATATACATAACATATGCATTCTACCCATGTCATCCTCTTCTGAGATTTACAAAAGGGTGCTATTTCTAAGGTTTCTGGATGAAGTTTGTCACACTTGTGAAATTAGGCCTAGGGATACAAATGATTCAAATCCATGGCGCTATCAGAAAGTACAAAAGTACATTACAACAAGCAAGTACATCTAACTATTCTGCAATGAAAGAAATCTACTCATTAAACTATGATAAGAAATGAAAGAAACCTAGGCATCTTGCATAAAGGAAACTAATATAATAAAACTTTGTTAGGCCAAATGGCTAAACACACTCTACTTACTCTATGCTCTATCTATCATGCTTTTAATCATGTAATTACTCATGACCTAAGTATGATTGTAAATGTGTTTTTTTGCAGCTAGGAGAAGTAATTGCTAAGGTGGCTTATGGAAGGCTTGAACACATGGGTGCAAGGCTGAAGGTGTATGAGTGGTTTTTGTAGGTCTAGAGGATGTGGATGGTGGTTTTTGGGCTTTAGGAGGGGCCCAATGGTGTTATTTCAAGTGATGCTACAATTTTCCTGTAGTGCTATAAGAAAGTCCTGAATTGCTACACGAAAAATTCCGAGGGTAATCCAAGGCCAAAAATATTTGGAAAAGGGGTAGGGAAGGTGGAGAAAAGGTGGATTAGGATGAGTGAAAGGTATTCCACCCCTTGGCAAAGCTCATAACCTCTTTGGAGGCTTGTATTGAATACCTAGAGTTTTCTCACGGTGTAGGGATGAAAAATATGAATACAGGGTTGATGGTGGTTTCGATGATAAAAGGGTTGATAAAGGGTGAGAGATGAAGCTTAAGGTGTTTGTTAAGTTCTCCTCAGCTGTGTACCTACAAGAAAACTACCTATTCATGCAATAAAAATGGACAAATTCATGATAAAGACAATGGAAAGGATGACTTGAATTTGTAAATAAAATCTAGTTTAATCTAAAAACAGAGATATAATACAATTTTCTAAACATATGCATGGAATTACAACAACTAATCTTATCTATTCCAAGAAATCATAAACTAAAAATAACTTTTGGTATGTGGGGGAGGTCTACACTCCTCAAGCTCCAATGACATAGGTGAGAGGGTGAGGCTTAACTTACAACTTTCTAAAGTTATAACCTATTCTACCAACCTGTAAGCAAGATAAATCTACAACAAAATAGAAATGGAAGAAAACAAAAAAAGATAAATGAAAATACAAGCAAACTAGCTAAATATTCATAAGCAAAACTAGGTAAATGACATGGAAGTAAAGAATGATTACACAAGATAGGTCGAGGCACATGGATTGGGCAAGACGATCAGACCCTTGGTGGGGTGGGTCTATAGGCTAATATTCTACATTTTCCATTGGCGCCAACCATGCTTGTCTGTTTGGTTGCACCAATAAAATTTTATTTTCATAGTTTCGCAGGAATGGAAAAGGGGCACGAGATCCACCAAATAATGGTCCTGAGAGAGGTGGGGGGATTGCTACTAGGAGTACTCCCAAAATTGTCCAGTTTCCCCATTGCACACCTCCCAGAAGAAGTACATGCGAATCAGGTCGCTATTAGTGTTGGCGAGGTTCCAGATGGCAAACCCTTGAATATGGAGGGGTGTGTGAAGGATTTCATGCTGAGCTTTCCCCTGGTCATACTTGTGAGACCAAATAGTCTTCCACTGTTCTGGTCCTCCTTTAAACCAGTGCCACCAGAGTTTGGCCCCTAGAGTTGCATTGAGAATAGTTAGGTAGCTCAAGCTCAAACCGCCCATAAGTTTTGGGAGACGCAACTTATGCCATGCCACTAGAGTCTATTTTCTATCATCCGTAGTACCTCCTGAGAGGAATCATCGGAATAATACAATGAGTTCCGAGTATATGTAGTTCAACGCTGGAAGAGAAAAGAAATGGTAGAGGGGAATTTCTTATAGGATAGATTTGAGGAGGGTGGTCCATCCCACAAGGTTAAGGACCCGAAAATTCCAGTTCGAGAGCTTACTAGATAGTTTTGCACAGAGGTCTTTCGAAGGGTAAATGCATAGAGGATTTAACACAAGAGGGACTCCAAGGTATTTGGAGGGGAGAGAACCAATATTGAAGATGAGGGTTCTGGCTAAGTAGGCTTGAACTGGGTGGGGAGTGTTGAAGAAATATATATCTGTCTTAAGCTTCCTCAGGAGCATACCTGAGGCTTCTTGAAAGTCCTCCAAGATGATGTTGAGCTGGGAGGCTTCTTTCAAGTCGCGACACTGAAGAGGAGGCTATTGTCCACGAACTGCTGGCGAGTCATGTCAATATTTGATCCAGGAAGATGAAACCCTGTAATCTGATTGGATTGTTTCTGTGATGCTTTGTAGTTCCATAGTTATTTAATTTCTATACGTTTATTTTTATTTTGTTTTTTTTTTTAATTTCATTTTTATTCTCTTTCGACTAGGCTAAAATGTATACATTACAATATATTAATCTTTTTATTTATTTATTTATTTAGACATTATGTTACAACATCTCTACCTTACTAGTTCAGGTTTTCCAATTGGAGTAAAAAATTATTGTGCTAATTACTCATGAAGACAATGGCCAAGAGAAAGGAACACTCAACATTCTCTGAGATGAATAGGAGGATCCCGACTAGGAAGACACCAAAGGTAAGAAACCTAAAACCTCCATTAATGACATGGCTTATTCTTTATCTTCTATTGCAACATTTAAAGAAAGCTTGATATATTGACCTATGATGGACATGTTGATGGTGAGAATCTCAATAATTAGTTGAGGCAGGTGGAGGTATATTTTAGTGTCAAAAGACAAAAATCCAAGGAAAAAATAATACTTCGCTGAGCTAAAAATAATTAACCATGCATTAGAATGGTGGGAGAGCTATATGGAGTCTCATTCCCAAAAATAGCAAAAGAAAGCCCCATTTTCTTCTTAGGAGTTGTTCAAAACACTACTGAAAACCAGTTTTATCCTATCATCTCTATCAAGAGGAACACATGATTAAATAATAATACCTTACCAAAGTGATTGAAAACATGGCCAAAATTAAGAAGAAAACCATTATGTTAAGCATGTATTTATTAAACACCAAGGAGACTTATGTGGCTGCATCAAAAAGTAATTAGCCCTCTTCGATGGAAAGAAACTTGATGATCTCTATAAGCAGGAATATTTTATTGAAGCTAGGGACAAGAAACCAGCACAAAAATGAGTAATAAGAAACACAAAGGAAGATACCCAACAAAATAACAAGAGAAATATGGAGAGAGAATAACATGTTTTCATATTCGAAGGAAAATGGTGAGAATCATTACAACTATTGTGGTATATATTGACATAGTGAGATTAGATGCTTGAGATTTTCCTTGAAATTGCATCCTAAAACTTAGAAGAAATCATCAAAGCAAGCTCTCACCAATAATTACAGACAATAATCAAAATGTGACTACAATTTGGATGTCAAGTTTTCTTCTATGAAAATGCAAAAACGACCAACAAATGAGGATAAGTTGAAAAAAATTAATGCCAAGAGAGAGTAGGTGTTATACGACAAGATAGAAGCTCGCTACAATAGAGAGTAGATGTTATACATCAAGATAAAAGCTCACTACATTGTTTTCCAATGAATTATGATCTCATGGGTATTGGTTCAAAAATTGAGATTAAATACCGATAAGCATCCAAAACATTGTCCATTCCAATGGCTCTCGAAGACATTGTAAGTTAATATTTGGCATATCAATTCATTTTATTAACAAAGTGAGATGTGAAGTAGTCTCATTAGATGTTTGCAAGGAATCCTTTTGCAAAAATTTTGTAGGATTGGAATGTCATACACCTCAAATGACTGCATAAATATATGTTCATTAAAATATGGAAATCCATTCCAAGTTTATTCCTATGAAGGTAATCGGAAAATATTTTTGGTTTCAACCAATAAAGCAAATATATCAATTAATACAACTACTCAATATTTTCCATAATAGGTCAAGGGCTACATTTACTTCCCCAATAGTCAACATACTCTCATTTTATTGGTCATAAGTGGCCCCAACACCAGTATTTGAGGTTACCATACTCAATGCTGGTAGAACTCTCAAAATAGTGTCTCCTACATTGACCAAGAAAAATAATGATGCTCCCTTGTCACAAATCCTGCTTTGTACAAGACAAAAAACTTTAGGTTTAGGATGTGCCAACCAACTATAAGCATAAAAAATAATTCTACTTTAGGTTGTATAATAATTCTTGTATTCGTTCCATTCTCTGAAATTTCTAAGGGTAGTTGCAAGACTCTTATTTCAAAGGGAGGAACCTGTTAAGAGAAAATAAACAAGAAAATGCATAGTACCATGCTCTAATACTTTTGTATGAAGACCGAAATTTGAAGGACTAGTGAAATGTAATAACAATCCAAGGGTATTCTCTATTAGGGTTCCTTCTCTTAATTTTTAATTGCTTGGTTTTCATGAAGAAAGGAAGTCAACTATTACACCTAAAGCACCTACTTCCAAAAGTGCATTGTTAATCTGATTATCAGTTTTTAGAAGATAACATAAGATGCCTACAGACCAAGCCCTCTCTTCTTCTTTATATGCATTTGATACTCTTACCACCAAATCCTTGATGTGTGTTTCTCGTATATTTCTTGCAAGTTCATATTCTCCCCCGTCTTCTCCTAGACAGGAGAGAATATTCATAACAAATAGACAAACATCAAAATTTGGATCACACATAAGTGTTATACTATTGGGACGACTTGTGTATTTCTCACAGGAAACATGACTGTTGAACTCTTATAGGCTAGACTCAAAAGTATATGAAGAAAATAAACTTTCAAATGTGGCCTTGCCAAAATTAAAGGCTCTAAAATTTTAGAATCCAATGTCCTTAGCTCACAATGGATTTTTACTACTCTTGATGATGCTCAAGCTAAATTAGCTAGGTTCTCATTTGCATGCTCACTTAAGTCAATTTTCAATGATGCGAAAAAAATTAGTTGGAATAGAAGAGATGTTGCATTTTCATCAAGAATTTAAACAAAATTTTCCTCCATTCTTGAAAAATGTTGTATAGAAGAAAGAGGAATAGATAGTGATTATGAATTATTCTCTGATATCATTCGAAGAAGAGGAGGGATGACACCTCCATAAATTTCAACAACTTTCCCACACTCTATGTGCTCTATTTTGAAGAGTTCATTTGCAAGAAATGACTGTGTTTACACAGGTCCTTGGACAATTTGGTGGACCAGGTGGTCATAGTAATGTTTTTCTGTCATTTCTATGATATTAGCATCCAACCCCGAACTTTTCTCTATTGAAGGAATATTGATCTCTAGATGAATTTTTCCTACTTCATAAATTTAGGGATCCTCTCCTGTTTCTTTAGACATAATCATTGGGCCACAAACTAGTTCGATATGCTGAGGGTTTCCAAAGACTCTAGTTGTCCGTTCAGATGCATGATTTTCATGTGTCCGAAAAAGACTAAACAAGAGCACACGCACACTTTGCTACCACCCAATGGTCATTCTCTACCAGAATAAAAATATAATTTCTTTTTCCCCTCAAAATTGATATTCCTATGCCAAAGACAAATCAAGCAACAACATAATTTCATTGTCCTTTCAAAATAATTCCTGTGTCCGAGCAGAGTGAAGAAAGATAGAAAATGTATCAAATAGGGTGGAATATTTGACCACATTTACCCTTGTTTTTTGGGTAAAAACACTTGAAATAACATCATTATGATGTTGCTACAACATTTCTATTTGAAGAAAAAGAAAAATAAAAAATATGGTGGCTCAGCTCTAAAGTTCCCAACCTTCCTTTTCACTTCAATAATTTCCCACATGTACTTCTCCTCATGTTGTTGCTTCTTTTAGTTCACAACTTATTTTTCTTTTTATCTATTTCTTCTTATTTTTTCTCCAAGATGTCATTCGTAAAGTGGGGTAAAATCAAAGAGCTAAAACTTTTGAATGACATGGTTAGTCCCAAGAAATTTCTTCCAATCATGCCAAAAAGTCTATAAATTTTGGATTTGTGGCATAGTTTGTGTCCTTCATGACTACAAACACAATGCAAATGGTCTCTTCTCCAGGAGTAAGAAAAACTGGCTTTCCATTGTCAAGCATCTTCACTCCATGAGGTTTGTAAGGGGGAGGGAAAATTACTCCATTCTGTACCAATGTTTCCCACTTTACCTCTTCCTTGACAACCATTTTCAGTGTAGGTGTTTTTGATGTAACTTTTCGCATTTCTACTTTTGGTGGAAATTCTCAAATATTATCTATCATATCAGATCAAGAATGATAATAGAAAAACCAATATAGTCACATTGCAAGCATAGAGGAAATGTCATTGATGGATTGTGACACATGGCATTGCACAATTGAATGACACAATTATTGAATGGATTGGATTATAAATAACACCCAACTCTGGAAATTGTGTTGAATTTGAAACATTGTTTTGGCCAAGGAAAATTCTACAATTCTTATTTATGGAAGTTTGAATCTTATTTATTTTTGCTGTGAAAATACCAATGATGAATACCAATTTTTTGTTTATTGTATTGGAGGTTTTGAAGGAGGAAATACATATTAATGAAAATATTTATTTCATACCAAATACAAAAGATAATTCACACAAGAGGACAACCTCATATTGTTTCTAGGCTCAGAAATATAGACCCTTTCTAGAATTTGCATTGATTCGGTTTAGCTAGTTTAAGTGAAAGATCACATTTTCAAATGACATGAGGATAGATTACACATTTTCTTCCCAATCTAATACTAATAATTTTATATTCCTTTTTGTATATTTTATTGTCTATGAAGTGGCTATATCGTATAATTAAAAACTCTCTTATTCTAATTTGGTTTTCCACGATTTATTCCTATTTTCAAGTTTATTTCAGGCTTCTATTATAAATAAGCTCTGTGAAGTTATTCATGAGAAAGTCACGTGACTTTGATAGTGATATGTAAAAATTATGAGAATAATTTGAATAGATCTCGCGTACTTACTTCACTTGAGAATGACTAACGATAATGCACATTTTAGTAATTACATTAATATCCTTGTCCTTTAGTATAT
>JAXQQM020063960.1:0-60564 GCA_034641835.2 Pinus albicaulis
CCATATAATAGCGTTTTTTTTTTCTTTTTCCAAAATTCCAAATCTAACTACTGCATATGATTAAAATCTAACCAAGAAAACCATTTTGGAAAGTGAAGGCAAAAATAGCAACCTGTTTATAAATAAGTAAATAATTAACTATTCACGAAGAACGATGGCAAATCAATTTGTACTAGCATGCAATGGATTTCTGTTGTCGCTCAAAGTATTGAGGTGACTTCTTTGTGGACGAAATGAATCTTACTTGGATGCAATACTTGATAAACTTGACAAGGTACTGCCTGATAATGATATACATGAAAGTATGAAATAAGTTACTAGTTGCTCATTTCAGATTATTAGATAAGTGTTAGGTCTCTATTGGAAAATTTTTAGGTCTTTATATGTAGCCTCCTTATTTCTAGACATACTTAATTTTCTTAGGAGAAAAAAAGAGATGGATAATTCCTCATCATCTTGGTAACAAAGAAAGGAGGACATTAATGATTTGCTTGAGAAGTCCTCACTTATAAGTGCGTCAATCAGTCAAAACTTTGTATTCAGTGTAAATGTCAATATATTTATATATTCACGAGAAATATGTTTGTTTATTCTAAAGAAAAATCTAGATTTTGGAAGTGTATACTTTAAATATGGGAGCAGGTAATCACCAAAGTTAGCGGGATTGCAATGCTTGGTTTTGATTATTGTCCATCGGTGCCGGTGAGTTCAGAAATGGTTATGCCATGGTACAAAAGATGAGAAATGAGGTGTTTGGGTTCGAGAACTGTCAGATGCATCTCTTAAATAATTTTTCATTTTTGTGGTATTTCAAATTTGCGGTTTGTTGCAATTGAAGATTATTGTTATTAGAGTTTTCTTTAGTGTGATTTTTTGGAAGTTTTTTTGTTGGATTTTTCTGGTCTAATTTCTCTAAAAACTGGCAGAAATTTATTGAAATCACAAGTTTAATGGGTAACCCCTACACAATCGAAGTGTTTTAGGAGATTTTCAAGGTATTGAATCCATATATACACTCAAAAGCTAGTTTAAATAGCACAAATCAAGATTTCACTTCAAAATTTTCCACCAGATTGAAGCACCCTAAAGTCCAAAAAATCTCACTAAAAACAACTCCATTGCTAGAACACATTAAAAAAAGCGCAGTCAATAAATTTCAAATGACTCCACTGGTATACGTGTCCATACTCTTGCTTGCATTCTTGGATACTGATGGAGAACTTAAAAGCTTTAGAATTATTTTGCGACACATTGGAAACATTATGGCAGGGGCGATCTTGGTTTTTTTTTTTGGGGTCGTCTTTTCTAACTTCATTTCATTTTGTACACGAAAATCATCATTTATGCCTTAGCTGAAATGCCAAACATTGTTTGCTCCTCTTGAGTTGCAAGAGCTACAAATCTGGGGTTTCTTGTTTTCAAACTTCCCCAAGCCCATAGGATAGCTCAAGTACCTTGAAAATAATAGCATGTCAGTGTTTTCATGGTCCCTCGAGTCGCGTTCAAAAGTTTGCCAGAATAATTTTGTAAACTGCACTCCTTGAAAGAAATATTTATGGTTAGATTGCTGCAATAGAAAGAAAGAAAGAAAGAAAGAAAGTATTTTTAATGTCCACGAGGCTAAAAATAACCTCTGGGACAAATTGCCTCTCCATCTGGCTCTTGTATTCGGCCCATTTCCTCAAGAGTTTTACAATAAATGCTCCCAAATTCTCGACAAACTCTTCATTGAATAGATTATCCCAAGAGCTAGCTGCCATAATACCTGCATACTTTTCCTTGGTGTCTTTGAAGGCCTCACATTCTAAAATGAAATGTTTTTCTATTTCCACTTTTCTGGAAGATATCATTGTTTAAGGGATGTGTGCTAAAAAGAGGCATGAGTGGGGAATGGGTGTGTAGACCAAGGAACACATTATTTTTTATTTTATTTTTATATGAAATTATTATTTTATATTAAATTTATTTATAGATTAGATCACAATGCGGCTATTAGACAAGCATCAAAGGCAATAATCTATTGTTTTTTTGTGTTTAGCAAAATCATTGTTTATTTTTGGCTTATCAAACTTTTAATAAAATGTCTTAAAATATGTCTAGAGAGATTGTTTTTGTGTGTTGTAGCAAAATCACTGTTTATTTTTAGCTTATCAAAGTTTTAAAGAAATGCCTTAAAAGATGTGTAGAGAGATGTGGAAGTTCAAATTATATCACAATTGGGTTGTTTGACCAATAGAAAATGTGATTAATTACACAAAAAATCATTCTCAGGTCAACATTAACACAAATATAGATATTTTATGCTAAGCACAATTACAAAAGCATTGGAATTGGTTTGGATCCCCTTGCTTCTACAAAAACAACTGGCATTGGTGACAACATTAACACAAATACATATATTTTATGCTAAGCACAATTACAAAAGCATTAGAATTGGTTGTATCCCCTTGCTTCTGCTTAAACAACTAGCATTAGTGGTGATTTCATTGTTGTGACTACTAAAACTAGTGGGGGTGCTACCTTTCCTATGTAATGTTCCCAATTTTAGCCTCAAGCTAAAATGGAACATTATAGTTGCATATTTTTATTTTTTTGAATAAAAATGGGTAAAGTGACCCATTCATGTAATAAACAGGAATAAAATCCCTTACAATGTGAAAATGGATCATCCTGGAGCTGGATTTCACACCCTCATGTGTGAAATGGGTTAAAATGCAAATGGACAAGGCCCAATTGACCAAGTTAAACTGCATTGGCATGAGTTGGAGAGCACTAAGTGGGACAACGCAGTTTTAGTGGAGGAATATTCCATGAGGGAGGAAAATTTTAGAGGAAGGAAGGTGAAGGCTCATTGGGTTTAAAAGAGGAGCAAGGCAACCCATTGAGATTATCTTGGATCATTTGATTATTTGTCTATTCAGACAAATTTATGCCTCTTGCTGTTCAGCAAAGTTGCAGTGCCCTCGGGCACGAGGGAGTCCTATTTAGGAATTCCTCTCCTTCTTGAGTAGCTCATGAATGATTGCACTCATCCTCCATATTCTGGCATTCAATCCATACCATCAGCCATCTTCATCAGTGCAGTGTCTGTAGCAGATTATTGTGCAGTGTAGCTGGGTGTTGCTGGAGGTTTCCTACAACACCATTTCTAGCTGATCTTTAAGAGGAGGGAAGTTCTATACTTTTGGGAGGTTAGTGAGGATGGTTCCTGAGCATATTCCACTATCATTGGCAGGAGGCCAACCATTTCCATCAGTCACAACGCAGATACTCTCATAGACTGCGTTCTAGTTGGAGCACATTTGCAGTGAGGGGTTTGCAGGTATTTCAGAGGGTGAGATATTTGGTGTAGGGATCAGCCTTGCACTTCAGATTTCCAAAGGAGAAGGTCTCTTCATCAGCTTCAGCCATTCAGCCTTCTCCATTCCATTCCATGTATTTATTTTCTACTGCTACCCAGCAACTCCGGCATTTCAGCAGTTTTGCATATTTCATCCAATCCTTCTAGGATTGACTTGAGGTAGTGATTGGGAGCTTAGATCTTCTCTCCCAATGATGCATGAGCCACATATATGCAGATCCATGATGTTTTGTACTCATTGTAGCAGTCTCCTTTCTATGACGGCGCAGTTCCTATTCATGGGCATCCTGCTATGCAACAACAATTTGTATTATGGCATGTGTATTCATGGAAGGATTCTTGCCTTATTCTTTTGATATTAATTGTATCATTTTGTTGCTTTTATTTCATAATAAAATGGCTCAAGGGGTTTCACACATTTTGGCATAATGTTTACTCACTACTATTTCCAGTTTATGTTTGGTGTATTGCTGTAGCTGCATCTTTAGGTTATCTTGCAAGATTCCCAATAGTGCTATATTTCCCTCTTGGGGATATTGTCCCTTGACAACACTCTATAGACAGAGTCTGATAGTGGGCCAGGAAGCCTCTGGAGCTCATCCTTCTTTATGAAGGTGACAAATGAATAGATTTGCTTGTCGATTGACAATGTTTCTGAAAAAGGAACATTACAGTGGTATCAGAGCATAATCTTGGCTCAGCCTGTAGATCTTCAACAGGATGCCATCTAAGAAGATGAGGAAGACTCCACTTTGTGGAGAAGAAGAAGAAGAAAGAAAAAGGAGATGAGCTAGCCAAGCTTCTCCCTAAATCCATCTAGGGCTTTCATGGGAGCCACAAGCAAAAGAGAAGGGAGAGATTTGAAGAATCTCTACAAGGGTTTGAAACAAAAAAACTTTAGAGTTTCTGATGAGGAATGTGAGCATGAAGTCACATCCTTTGATGCACAGCGCAGTCACATGTGCAGCTTTGTCATGAAGAGATGGGAAAAGGAGGAGAGGTGATCAAGAGGAAAACTCTTGAAGATTTTCAGAAGGAGTATGAGTCTCAAACTCCGGCATTCAGAGATCATCTCACTTCATGGATTTTTGAAAATATAAGGTGAAGGAAGCCAACAGCAAGATAGATTTGTTCTATCCACTATCAGAATTTCACCTACATGTTCAGCCAAAGCATGTGTAGAGGAGCTGAAGACTATGTTGCAGCAGCACAAAGTTTCCAAAGGAGATGCTATCAGATTTGTAGCGTTGCACTTGAGAGGTAAAACCTATGCATGGTGGATATTTGAGTCATATTCTTTAGAGGCTACAAATACTTCTTTCTATTTCAGATTCATTGAAGCAATGATGGAAATATTTGGTAGGAGGAAATATGAAACACATGCAGAGAAACAAACCAAGACTTTGCATGTAAGGGAAGGAAACATAAACTCAGATCCACTTCAGAGAATTTTTGAGAGGGCTGACATATTGCATCAAACATTGTTGGAGGCAAGGTATCCATCTCATATTCTTGTACAAGAGAGCATGGAGGTATCTTTTTGAAAAGGAGATCAGATTTTGGAGAATTTTCCCCTACATATTGATGAGGAGGAGGGAAACTGCGTTGGTATAGCTAGAGTTTATCTAGTGCCTCATCCAGAGGAAAGAGGAGCTCTTGCTCCATATAGAGGGATTCTTGTGCCTTTGCAAGAAATTCCCCAGGATCTCCCATGTAGAGATCAAGGCACAACTCATGATACATCTGTGCCATTGATAGTAGGGTGAAGAGCTATGGAGATAAAAAGAGGAGATAGGGAGGATGATCAGCATCATGTGATGAGGAGCACACACCCTATCTATTTTGTGAGGATTATGCACCTAAGATGATGATTGGATTGCGCAGTGGAAGCATGGAGGGTTTTCTCCATTCATGCATTCAGTCATCTCTTGATGATGTTGTCTCACTGCATGGAGACATTGCACCAAGGAGACCACTGGATCAATAGAGGAGGTTGGATGCTCCACATTTGGGGCCTCACACCTTGATTTCAGGAGGGTGGAAACCATGGGAGAGTTCAACAGCGCAAAGATTTTGGGATAGAATCAAGGAGGAGGGAGACACCCTCTCATTTTCAGCATCACCCACTCTCATCAGTCATACTGCGCTGGCAGATGTTGCTACAAGGATAGAGGATTGCATCTTCATGATGCAGGTTGACTGCTCCATAGATTTGGTGAGAGAGATGATACTTCCTTTGAGGAAGGACTCTTTCATGCATTGGAGTAGACGGAGGCCACTCATGCTTACATTACCTAGGATCGGGAGATTCTTTGGAGGTGATAGTCTCTCATGGGAGGCTCATTTTCAGAGATCATCATTTCTCTTGAGCATGAGTAGCTGCATGTTGTCATGGCAGCAACTTGGAGGATAACTTTGGCATGAGGGGATGTCAAGGTAGGAGGCAGCAGCGTGATGGAGCACCATATTGCAAAATACCAGCGCTGTCTATGTGGAGGATTGATCTAGGATGGAGGACTCAACTTTGGTTGAGTATTTCCCAGGATCTTGGTGCATGCATGATCTTTTGGATGGCCTTCATGGAGATGGCAAATACTTAGTGGATGATATGATCATCTATCATCATGGCAGACTCTTCTTGGCTAGAGTTTCTAGTCTCAAGGAGAAAATATTTGCATGCAGCATGTGAGGACTTCTTAGCTATGCATTTGGATGCATAATTTCCCTTACTAGAGGAGTTCACTTGGAGGGCATTCAACAGGATCTACATCAGCAATGGGTAGATGCAAAACCCGATTGATTTTGGAGAGGTTGGCACAACCATTCCCTTATTGGAGGAGAGGGAGAGCATTCAGTTGAGCCATGTCAGCTCAAGGTCTCAAGTACATGGTAGAGAAGGTATCATTTCCCATTTTGTACCTCTTTACTTCATATGAGTAGCCTATTGTCTCAAGGAGGATCATCCCTTCTTGCATTTGATATGATGTACTAGCAGCTACTTGTAGCCTTGATTGTGGCTAATTTTGTGATGGTTGTGGGAGAAGCCACATGCTTCTTGGTGTGCACCATTGGCACCAATTTGTATTTTGATGATTCCATCTTGTGAGGAGCTCGTGGAAGCAAACAAGTGGCTAGTACAGCACTTGTTACTTTGATTTTGAGGCAGGCCAAGGAGGCACTGCGCAGGTTCCCTAAGTGGAACTATGAACCACTCTCCAGTTGTCATTTGACAACTTGTTTCTATTGCATATTGCTCCTTATGTATTTCTGAAATTGTATGTCTTTTGAGGAGCATTATTTGGAGAGAATTTTATGAAAAACCCATTGGGAGAATGATTCTCCCCATTATATATGTTTGACCTTGCAAGAGATACCATGGGCAAACCATGATTGCCACATTGCTACTTGCACCTTCTTGTGGGAGGGACCACTTGGAGAATTTGCAGAGGCATTTCATGGCCGATTTTTTGATGGGGTAGCTTGGGCCATTCTTGGAGGCCATACTATTTCAGCCCAAGGATAGAGGTAGCCCCATGAGCACTTCAAATGGAGAGAAGACCATCTTGAGCAGCACAAGCACACTCTCCATTCAACCCCAACACATTGCAGAAACCGGGGGTTGAGATTTTCATTTGATGGTAGCATGGATGAGAGGATCATCATTGGGAGAAGAATTATCCCATGCTTATCATCACTCCTACCTTAATGAGGCCACATTCCAGCAGGAAGGATTCCACTACACCTTCTATCTTTCCATGAGGAGCATCATCTTCAGTTTGCATACTTGGGAGAGAACATTAGAGAGCAGATTTGTTGCAGCATATTTGTGCAGTGGTGGGACTATGGATGAGGAGGCCACAAGAGAAGAAGGAGGAGGAATTTTGTTCTCTCTATGCAGTTGCTTGAGGACAAGCAACATGTGGGAGGGGAGGACTGTAATGTTCCCAATTTTAGCCTCAAGCTAAAATGGAACATTATAGTTGCATATTTTTATTTTGTTGAATAAAAATGGGTAAAGTGACCCATTAATGTAATAAACATGAATAAAATCCATTACAATGTGAAAAGGGATCATCATGGAGCTGGATTTCACACCCTCATGTGTGAAAGGGGTTAAAATGCAAATGCACAAGGCCCAATTGACCAAGTCAAACTGCGTTGGCATGAGTTGGAGAGCACTAAGTGGGACAACACAGTTTTAGTGGAGGAATATTCCATGAGGGAGGAAACTTCTAGAGGAAGGAAGGTGAAGGCTCATTGAGTTTAAAAGAGGAGCAAGGTAGCCCATTGAGATTATCTTGGATCATTTGATTATTTGTCTATTTAGACAAATTGCTGCCTCTTGCTGTTCAGCAGAGCTGCAGTGCCCTCGGGCACGAGGGAGTCCTATTTAGGAATTCCTCTCCTTCTTGAGTAGCTCATGAATGATTGCACTCATCCTCCATATTCCAGAATTCAGGCCATAGCATCAGCCATCTTCATCAGCGCAGTTTCTGTAGCAGTTTATTGTGCAGTGTAGCTGGGTGTTGCTAGAGGTTTCCTACAACACCATTTCTAGCTGATCTTTCAGAGGAGGGAAGTTCTCTACTTCCAGGGGGTTAGTGAGGATGGTTCTTGAGAATATTCCACTATCATTGGCAGAAGGCCAACCATTTACATCAGTCACAGCGCAGATACTCTCATAGATTGCATTCTAGTTGGAGCACATTTGCAGTGAGGGGTTTGCAGGTATTTCAGAGGGTGAGATATTTGGTGTAGGGATTAGCCTTGCACTTTATATTTCCAAAGGAGAAGGGCTCTTCATCAGCTTCAGCCATTCAGCCTTCTCCATTCCATTCCATGTATTGAGTTGCTGCTGCTACCCAGCAACTCCGGCATTTCAGCAGTTTTGCATATTTCATCCAATCCTTCTAGGATTGACTTGAGGTAGTGATTGGGAGCTTAGATCTTCTCTCCAAATGATGTATGAGCCACATATATGCAGATCCATGATGTTTTGTACTCATTGTAGCAGTCTCCTTTCTATGACTTCGCAGTTCCTATTCATGGGCATCCTGCTATGCAGCAGCAATTTGTATTATGGCATGTGTATTCATGGAAGGCTTCTTGCCTTATTCTTTTGATATTCATTGTATCATTTTGCTGCTGTTATTTCATAATAAAATGGCTCAAGGGGTTTCACACATTTTGGCATAATTTTTACTCATTGCTATTTCTAGTTTATGTTTGGTGTATTGCTGTAGCTGCATTTTTGGGTTATCTTGCAAGATTCCCGATAGTGCTGTATTTCCCTCTTGGGGATATTGTCCCTTGAAAACACTCTATAGACAGAGTCTGATAGTGGGCCAGGAAGCCTCTGGAGCTCATCCTTCTTTATGAAGGTGACAAATCCAGTAAATTCCCCTTCAGTCTATCTCTGGAATAGATATCCTTGTCGATTGACAATGTTTCTGAAAAAGGAACATTACATCCTGCTAGTGTCTTCTCTTATGAATTTTAATAGAAACTACACTAGGCCACCTTATACATGGTTTGGACCACACCTCTGTTGCTTATGTGGTGTTATCTCATTTGATATCAAGTTTTAAATATCTCACGCGAAAATATTTTGTTCCTAGTCAGACTTTGTCGTGAAACCTTCAGGGTTGATCCTTGTCATTAGAGCATTAGCATAGATTGCAATTTCCATTACAAATCAATCGTAAAAGTCATGATAACAAATGTTAGAGTCTCTACAACAACCAATCACGTAATTATTTTTTTCCTATTTTAAAATTATTTTCCAATGTCTAACAAATACCGAAATTAAATCACCCCTCCACTAGAGCAATTATGTCACATCAATGCTCACTCGCCAATAGAAAATTAGAAATAAGATTTTCTAAAATTTTAAAAATATTTTTTAATTTATGGAAAAATGGAAATAATCAGAATTTAATTAAGTCACCCCTCCTCTAGAGCAATTATGTCACATCAATGCTCACTCGCCAATAGAAAATTAGAAATAAAATTTTCAAAAATTTCAAAAATATTTTTTAATTTATGGAAAAATGGAAATAATCAAAATTTTCTAAAAACTTTGGTTAAAATTACGAAAAATTTACAAACTAATGCAAGATCAAAGGGCTTTGAGAGCGAGGAGAATGTTATAGTCCCTAGCAGAAGAGACTAATAAAGTGGTTTTATAAGACATGATCTCCCTTATATGTATTAACATCCACAACATGTAAAGCATAAAACTAGTATATCATTCTTCTTTTTAATATATTATGGTTTTCATTTTTCCCCATTTCTATATGATTTTTCTCACATGGAAGAGTATAGGATTATGTGTATCATGTTAAAATATTATAACGAATTTAGTTTATGATTATTTACAATTCATTATTGCTAATATTTACATTATTATTTTTGAAAGAAAAATTTCACTAATTTTATTAGAGATAATAAAATTATATGAGTAAAATATCATGATTGAAATTTCAAGAAAACTTCAATGTCAGAAGACATTGGTTTTTTGTGATCATCAATATAGTGGCAATAGAGAAAATTATGTACACAAGTCGATTATAGATTTAGGGGGTACCAAGCTCCCCTTTATAGCATCTACTTACAATATGGTCAAAGTTAAATAGTACATTAGAAAATCAAAGCCCCACATAGTTTATAATTTAAATACCATATAGCTCAAAAAAGTGTTAGGCTTCTTCATAAGAACAAAAATATTTTAAGTTCAAAAACTTAGATCTAATATAGTGAGAAATTTAAAGTCAGGATCCATGAAAGTAAGAAGCGTGTTGTCCCTAAAGGGACTCTTTGATCTTCAATATGCCTTCTTGCAATTCTAGTCCTTCCTTGGATAGTCTTTCAACTTCAAAGCTTAAAGCTTTTTACCTTGTATACATGAGTAAAAATTATGAAAGAAAAAAAGGATTTGAATTGTTTGATATGATGGAACAATGGATTGAGCATGAAATTTCTAAGTACACAATCTCCTTTCATCTCTTGGAGCATGAGGAGGGAGTCACTAAGAAGTTGAATTTAAGTGATTCCTTTTTCAAGAGCAAGGATTAAAACCAAGTTAAGGGGCATGGATTCACTATGATTATTTATAGATTGACCAATTCCAAATTTGATATGAGGAAATGATTTTGGGAGAAAAATAAAATTCCCCCAAGTCCTCCCTTAGGTGGATTTGAGTGGCTCCATTGAAGCATGATGAGGATGGAGGAGAATTGAGGAATGGTGCTTAAAATATTGACACTTTAGGAAGAGGTCTTAAAAGGCATTATGTCCTTGCCCTCATTTTTTTTTTTCATTTCTTGCTAGACAAATTCCTTGAGCTAAGGTTAGGGTATGGTTTTGTAAGCATTTGTGTCCTTATCTTTATATCATTTACTTGAAATTTCTTCAATTTAATCCCTTTCCCATTTGGATTTCTATCTTGTAAGACCTTCAATTTCATTTTATACCTACAATGTGAAGGGACGAAAGAATATGAGGCGATTGTTTATTTCCAAATATGCTTCACATGGGCTACATTTATCAAGGTCATCATAATTTAATTTTTGTAGAAAATCCCAAGTTGAGGCTTTGTTATATTAGAGGAATTCATATAATAAGTTTAAATTTTGATAGGAATGTGCATTTTCAAATGATTTCAATCACTAGGGTTGTGGTTGATTTATGCCTTCCATTGGTAGAGTCCTGTACACAATTATGGGTCCATATCCTCCCAAAAGGTTTACAAAATAAAGGAGTTCATTTTTTGTAGCAAATCCAAAGTCAAAACTTTGTAAATTTAGAATATTTCAAATATCTGGTTTAACTCTTACCAGGCATTTGTATTTCCAAAGGGATTTCCACCACTAAGGTTGTGGTCGACTTATGCCTTCCATGGCTAGACATTTGTATCCAAATATGGATTTGTATCCTCTAAAATGGTTTACAAACAAAATAATTTCATCCTCCTCTTCATTAATAAATACACTACACTTCCTAAAACAATCTATGAAGGTGTTCCAAGTCTCTACATAATACTAATTGAGGTCTATGTCTCTCAAAAAAATCCATTATTCTTGTTTGTAGTTTATCGCTTGACCTCATGCAATATGTTGAAGAGTTCAAATCCTTTTGATCTAAGGTTATAAATGATGGATATTGGTATTTTTTTGCTATATTTGCTTCCAATCCAAGAATCAATTCCAAGCTAGAGCTTTGTAATATCCCTTTTCAGGGATATCTCTAAAACACAGGCAAAATCTAACCAGAGATGGATTGGGAGGACATTTACCAAATATTTCACCTCTGAAAAGAGGATGAGATCTGGAGGCTATCTAGCCCTTTCCAGACTCTGTCTAAGAGTGTGGGGAAAAACACAACACGTGGTACAGAAATTGAAATGCAAAAGGGAAGAAATAACAGTAATACATACATACAATAGCATGTATATAAAACATGCACATATGCTCAAGAAATACCAAGAGAATGCTGAGCCATTTTATTATACTGATAAATATAGGGGAGTACAATAGGTGATCAAGCGATAGCACCTAAACTTGCCCAAGGAAAGTTAAGAAATATTCTCAGAATGCTGCATGGAATGGCTGTGTTTCAAATCTGCGTTCCAGCTGCTGAAAAACGGCTGTGTCGCTGCCCAGAAATACCTCCTTGCAAATCTGTGCTTTCCTCCCAATGATCACTCCGCCGCTGTCTGGGATCTTCAATATTATGTTCACCCGCTGATCTAGAAATCCCCAATAGACCAAGATCCTCCAAGAATACCAACCGGAGCTTTCCCCAATACGGACTGCGTCCTCCACTCAGGACTGCGCAGTCAATAAACACACTGCTCCTCCACAGATTCCGTGCAGTCAATAGATGCGCTGCTCCTCCACGAATGCTGCAAATCGATCCTCCTATGACAACACTGACGGGAATACCTCACCCGAGCAGGCACTCGAAGTCCCTCGGGGCTGAGGGAAAGATCTCTGAATGAAGACACTCAATGCGCTAAACATTTCTGCAGATAGGCTAAAGAGCCAGCGTGCTCAAAGTCGCAATGACCAGATTCAAATTCATAAACTTCGATGATGAAAAAATGAGGAGGCTATCATATTTATATATTATTGGCTGCTCTCAAAACCTACGACTACCTCCACCCATGATACCATGGTAATATCCCTTTGCTGCGTGCACCTCCACCCACGATACCACAGTAATATCCCCTTGCTGCGTGCTCCATTTGCCCCCCTTGATTACAACGTGCGTCTACTAGGAAGTCCCCCTTATTTTAGAGTGAGTTGTGTTCCCTTTACTCACTTTTATTCATAATCTAACTACTTAAATCAAAATTGACCAAAATCGAATATTCCAATTAGCCATTGCTAATTGGGAATATTACATTCTCCCCCGGCAAAATGTTGCTTGTCCCCAAGCAATTGTAGTGATGGATGTTGCAAGATTTTCTCATTCTCCCAAGTAGCATCCTCATCCAGAAAATTCTTCCACCTTACCAAGAACTCTCAGATTGTCCTGTTTCACAACTGCCTTTCCCTGGTATCAATAATGGCCTCGGGCTGTAATACCAAATTTCCTTCATCATCTGTAGGCGGCAGCTCCTCTGTCACCGTCACCTGCTGCCCCAATGCCTTCTTCAAGCATGATACATGGAAAATGTTATGAATCTTGCTTCCTTGGGGCAGCTCCAACTCATACGCAACCTGTCCAACCCTGCGAATCACCCTGTATGGTCCATAAAAACGAGGCTTGAGCTTCTCAACTCCCTTTTGTTTTAGTGATGATTGTCGGTATGGCTGTAAACGTAGGTAGACCAAGTCTCCTACCTCAAACTGTCTTACCATCTGACCCCTGTTGGCATACCGCTTCTGCTAGTTCTGCGTTGTAGCCATGTTATCCTTGAGAGCGCGGAGAATGTCCTAACTCTCCTGGATCCAATATTTGGCTCTCAAAGCCTTGCGAGCACCCAACATCATATCAAAAAAAGATAAAAAATAGTACCCATACAAAACATAGAATGGTGTCATACTGATGGACATGTGATATGTGTTGTTGTAACAATACTCCCCCAGAAGCAGCCACTTCAGCCATGCTCTCTGCTGCCCACTAACATAGCTACGCAAGTAGCCCTCCAGCCACTTGTTAACTATCTCCGTCTACCCATCTGTCTGTGGGTGATATTTGGTGCTTGGTGTCAGCTCCGTCCCTACCAGCTGAAAAAGCTCCTGCCAAAATCCGCCCATAAAGCGACTGTCCCTATCACTGATGATGGTCTTGGGGAGACCATGCAACTTGAAAATCTCTCTGAAGAATAGCTCCGCCACCTGTGCTGCTGTATAGTGTGTGGATATGGCGAAAAAATGTGTGTACTTCATCAGTCGATCAACGATGACATATATACAATCCTTGCCCTACACTGTGGGCAACCCTGTGATAAAATCCATCGAAATGCTTTCCCATTTCCCCTCCGGAATGGGAAGAGGCTACAACAAGCCTGTGGGATGGTTCATCTCCCCCTTGTTTCTCTGGCAAACCTTGCACTCCCTAATATGTCGGAGCACGTCCCCCTTGAGGCATTTCCATGAGAACCTCTCTCTGATAGCCCGGTAGGTTTTGGTAAACCCCTGATGGTCAGACAATGGTGAGTCATGAGACGCCTGAAGTATTTTCTTCTTGAGCTAGGAGCCCTCCGTCAAGAAGATCCTATCTTTGTAGTAGATGATCTCATATATTACCCTATATCTGTCATCTGTCACCTGACCATCCAAAACCTCACAGGAAAATCTATCCTTGGAGTACTCCACCAAGAGTCGAGCCTTCCAATCTGTATCCAAGCTCATTAGAGACAACGTGGCCGACCTATGTGAAAGTGCATCGAATACCATGTTATTCTTCCCTTTGAAATATTCAATGTCAAATTCATAAGCCTGGATCTTGCTGATCCACTTCTGCTGCCTCTCCTGTAGTTTTTTCTGCTCCAAAAAGAACCTGAGGTT
This sequence comes from Pinus albicaulis, assembly GCA_034641835.2. NCBI lineage: Eukaryota > Viridiplantae > Streptophyta > Pinopsida > Pinales > Pinaceae > Pinus > Pinus albicaulis. The sequence continues at coordinate 14,377 of JAXQQM020063960.1, forward strand.
GTTGTGATCAGTCCTTACCCAGAACCTGTTACCCACTAAGTACTGTCAGAATTTGGCCAATGCATGCATAATGGCCAACATCTCCTTGTCGTATATAGGATACAACCGCTCATGAGGAAGGATCTTTTTTATCTCATAGGCTATAGGGTGGCCTCCCTGCATCAAGACTGCGTCGATCCCCTCTCCCGACGCATCACACTCCAAAACAAAAGGCTGCATGAAATCTGGCAATGCAAGCACTGGACAGCTGCTCATAACCTCCTTGAGCCTGTCAAAAGCCCGCTGCGCTGTATCCGACCAACTGAATTCCCCCTTCTTCATCAAATCTGTAAGGGGTACCACAATTTGAGAGAAACTCTTGATGAACTTCCTATAATATGTGCATATGCCAACAAATCCTCGAAGTTTCGTCACGTTTCTCGGCTCTAGCCGGTCTCTGATGGCCCTGGTCTTCTCATCATGGACCCTCACTCCATCCACTCCTATGATGTGTCCCAAATACAACATCTCTATCATCCCAAACTCGCACTTGGAGAGCTTAGCATAGGACTGTTTCTCTTCCAAGATATGCAGTACTGCCTCTATGTGCTGGCGATGCTCCTCCCAAGTCCTGCTATATATCAATATATCATCAAAAAATACCAACACAAACTTCCTCAGATGACTGCGGAAGATATGGTTCATGCATGACTGGAAAGTAGCTGGGGTGTTGGTTAGCCCAAAAGGCATAACCAGAAACTCAAAGTGGCCATAATGGCACCTGAAAGCGGTCTTGGGAATATCCTGTTCCCTCAAGCGAATCTGGTGGTACCCGTATCTCAAATCGATCTTTGAGAAGAACTGGGCTCCTCTCAACTCATCCATCAGCTCGTCAATCCGCGGTATGGGGTATCTGTTCTTCAAGGTCTTCTTATTTAGGGCCCTATAATCAATGCACATTCTCATTGTGTCATCCTTATTCTTCACCAACACCACCGAAGAAGCAAAAGGACTGGTGCTAGGCCGAATATGTCCAAGAGCCAACAATTCCTGGATGGCCCGCTCAATCTCATCTCGATAGGCCTTGGGGTGCCTATAAGGTGCGGTAATAATGGCCTGGATGCCCTGCTCTAGCTCAATAGTGTGCTCAAACCCTCGATTTGGTGGCTGCCCCGGCGGTATCTCTCTAAATACCATCTCATACCTGTCGAGGATGGCCTGTATATCTAGATGAACTGTCGGCCTAGTAGCTCCTGCCTCTGATGCCCGCAACTCTACTACCCACTCTATGTCTCCCTTCCGGAAGTCTGCCTCCATCTGGTGAGCTAAAACAGTCTGGGGTGGGTAAGTGTGCATCCCACATATCTTCTCATGCTTCCTGGTCTTCTTGTCATCCCATTCCATCTCCAAGGCCTCCCAATCTGTGGTGACTTTCCCCAAATTAATCAGCCATTGTACACCCAATACCACATTGGTATCCGGTATGTTAACCACGAAAAAGTGGTCGGTCACTGTGTAGGTACCCATCGTCACAGCCAGCTCGAGAACATAGCTGGCACATTGCATCGTCTGATCTCCTAGGACCAACACTGAAAATCCATTAAAGCTCTCTATCGGTATGCCTCTCCTCTCAACCATCTGTGCATCGATGAATTTGTGGGTTGCGCCACTGTCTACCATAACTGAAATTTTCTACCCACACACTGTCCCTCGGACCCACAGTGTCAGATATTTGGGTACTCCTCGCAATGCTGCAAGGGTCTCCCCTGTGGGTGCAAAAGCTGCACCTCTTGCCCTTGGAGGTGGATGTGGCAAATGGTCCTGCTCTGTCTGATTGTCTCCTACCTCCCCATCCTCATACTCATCCTCTTCCTCGCTACTCTCGGAGAAAACCTCAATGAAATGTGCTTTGCCAGCAGCACATCTGTGACCCGGTGCCCACGGCTCCTGACAAGGAAAGCACAACCTCTTCTTCTTCAACTCCCTCTGGGCATCATCATCGAGCTATACCCTAACCTGATTCCCCTTTGGAGGTGGAATCCTCACATCCTTCCCCTTTGGCTGGAAAGCCTATTTCTATGGGTAAGGTGTCTTGGTCTGGGGTAAAGCGTCCTGCAAATCCCGAGTTCTGCCAATGGCATCTTGGAGTGTGGTTGGTCTAGTGGATCTGACTAAAACCCGAAGTGGCTCTGCTAACCCCTCAACAAACATATAGATCATCCGTGTTGCAGATAGATTTGGTACCATTACTGAAACCATCAGGAAATCTGCAATATACTTCTCAGGACTCCCTGTCTGTTTGAGCCTTGTTAGCTCAACAAAGTGCTCCTGTGGTTCCTTCCAGTCGAACCTCTCTATCAGTCTCCAAGTGAACTCGGCATAGGTAGTCACGGTGGAATGCCCAAGTGTCACCCCTCCATGGAACCACCAGTCCTGAGCCTCACCCTCCAAATGCAGTGTGGCCACCTTGATGGCCTCCATCTCTGCCATCTAGTTGAGCTGGAAATATACATCTAGCTTCTCCACCCAAGACTTTTCCGAATTGTTTAATGAACCATCAAATGTAGGCAAATGGAATCGACTCACTGTGCACTCGGTATCTCCATCATGATAATGTCGATGCCCTCTGTGATGGTCGCGGGGTCTGCTGTCTCGCTTGATCTGAACAAAGTCTTTGAATAAAATGGCATCCCTAAACTCCTGCCCAGCTTCCTGGTACTTAACAAAATACTCACTTACGCGGTCAGACTCTGGTTCCTCCTGTTATCCTACCCCAGTATCTGCACTCAGAAAAGTGGGCATAGTGGCACGAGTGGGGGCATGTGATGCTTGGTGCGGAGCAGCAACCTGCTCCTGCAAATGGTGGGATGTGCTCGACCCTCCACCAACCTGGAAGCCCTTTGGGATTTCACGCTGTCTAGCTTCTACAGCCATGAATCTCTAGCCCATCACCTCTATCTGCCTCGCCAGATCCTACACTGATATGAGGAGTGCTTCCCCAAACTGTTTTGCATCGCTATCCTCCGCAATCGGCTCTTCCTACTCTGCTTCTACCGCAGGCTCCTCCTGTTCTGTGTCCACCACTCGAACGCAATCTCCTTCTCCATAGGTGTTTTCCAACCTACGCTCAATATCTCTATACTTCCTACCTCTGTCGCAGATGTAGGGTTTTTGTTCCGATGGCATAGACTACTAGATCCACAGGCTGAGCCAGATCTATGCTCTAATACCACTGTAATATCCCTTTTCAGGGATATCTCTAAAACACAGGAAAAATTTAACCAGAGATGGACTGGGAGGGAATTTACCAGATATTTCACCTCTGAAAAGAGGATGAGATCTGGAGGCTATCTGGCCCTTTCCAGACTCTATCTAATAGTGTGGGGAAAAACACAACACGTGGTACAGAAATGGAAATGCAAAAGGGAAGAAATAACAGTAATACATACATACAATAGCGTGTATATAAAGCATGCACAGATGCTCAAGAAATACCAAGATAATGCTGAGCCATTTTATTATACTGATAAATATAGGGGAGTACAATAGGTGATCAAGCGATAGCACCTAAACTTGCCCAAGGCAAGTTAAGAAATATTCTTAGAATGCTGCATGGAATGGCTGTGTTTCAGATATGCGTTCCAGCTGCTGAAAAAAGGTTGTGTCGCTGCCCAGAAATACCTCCTTGTGGATCTGTGCTTTCCTCCCAATGATCACTCCGCCGCTATCTGGGATCTTCAATATTATGTTCACCTGCTGATCCAGAAATCCCCAATAGACCAAGATCATCCAAGAATACCAACCGGATCTGCGTCCTCCACTTAGGACTGCGCAGTCAATAAACGCGCTGCTCCTCCACAGATGCAGCGCAGTCAATAGACGCGCTGCTCCTCCACGAATGCTACAAATTGATCCTCCTATGACAACATTGATGGGACTACCTCACCCGAGCAGGCACTCGAAGTCCCCCGGGGCTGAGGGCGAGATCTCCGAACGAAGACACTCAATGCGCTAAACAACGCTACAGATAGGATAAACAGCCAGCGTGCTCAAAGTCACAATGACAAAATTCAAATTCATAAACTTCGATGATGCCAAAATGACGAGGCTATCATCTTTATATAGTATTGGCCGCTCTCAAAACCTACGGCTACCTCCACCCACGATACCACGGTAATATCCCTTTGCTGCATGCGCCTCCACCCACGATACCATGGTAATATCCCCTTGCTGTGTGCTCCATTTGGCCCCTTTGATTACAACGTGCGTCTACTAGGAAGTCCCCCTTATTTTAGAGTGATTTGTGTTCCCTTTACTCACTTTTATTCATATTCTAACTACTTAAAGAAAAATTGACCAAAATCAAATATTCCAATTAGCCATTGCTAATTGGGAATATTACAAGCTTACACCCCTTTCCTACCTTCCATATTATCAAATTCCTAATTAAGTAGAAAGTGGAAATTGTGGCCTTCAAAATGATAGAAGAATTGCATATTTTTTTGTTTGGGGATAAAACCCAATCTTCAATGGAGAGGGGAAAAGATACTTATGTTTTATAGTGTGTTCCCAAAGGCCTTATCCATGAATTATTCATCAAACATTCTTCGCTACTAAAGATTTGGAGAATAGAAATAAGTTTATTATTCCCATCCTACTTAGACCTTTAGGGCGGCTATATTTTTTCCAGGAGACTAGAATCGTTCCCTTCTTCTCCTAGTCCTCTATCTAGATACAATGGTAAAAAATTTGTAGGGTTTTGTTAAGGATCCATAATTGTCTAAGAAATATACATCCAATATACCAAGATGACATCAAGTACTAATTTGACCATGACTAGTAGACCACCACGTGAAATCCACTTGTTGACCAATTTTCCATTTTTTTTAATACACAGAGATACACATATATATCATCTATGAGCCACTTCTAGTATCCCTTGAGGTAGAAGTTTTCCTTAAGGTGGAAACCTAGATAATTAAAACCTATGTTTAAGGAAGAGGTCATGAAATGAAATATATGTGTAACATACTTCTTCTTAGGCTCAAAAGAGCCTCAAATAATTACCAAAGACTTGGAAGAATTGATAATAATACCCATAGCTATGTAGAATAAATGTGGTATTATTTTAGTCTATTTACCATGTATTTTAAACCATCACAAAAAATAAGGATTTCATTAACAAAATGTAACACCCCCAGTTTTTAATTCCCACATATATTTTAATTGTAATTAATTACATTAATGATACCTATATGGGCATGTAAATGTAAATGAGTCAAAAGACCTAGAATAATTATAATTATGTTTTAATAAAAATTTATGAAAAGGTGGAGCCTTGATACTGAACATGAGAAGGCATGAGAGGGGAGGGAAGTTAACAAAAGGAATTTACGGAATTAACCCTTTCTAGTAAATTATTTGCTTGAGCCAGATATTCATAAAGTCTAATATTTTCAAATTTCCCCAAGAAAATATCTAATTGGAAGGTGTGGTAGTAGCTTCCGTATTTATGGAAGTGGTTGGATTATACGCCAATTATCTCATCCAAAGTATGCACATAGTACCATTCAGATACTTTTTGGGTATCAACAAAACCATCTAATCTAACCATGACTAGAAAATCTAACAAAAAATATATTAAGGCAGAAAATTGTGGAGGAAATTCATTAAGTATAAATAATGGAGAAGAGAAATCATGGGGATGCAAGGATAGAGAGAGACAGAGAGATAAGTGTGTGTTGGTGCAAGATACAAAGAAAAGAGTGAAAATCCACGAGCATGGGAAGAGGATATTCTCAAAACAGAATGCACAATGGTTTTGAGACACAATAACCAGTACATGATTGTGATTCACCTAGCTTCGGGAGAGAATTCAATGTTAGAGTCTTTAACCTGAATTATAGGGCTAGGAATTCATGAGGAACTTGTTTGATTTAAGCACAAAAGTGTTGAGAAGGTGTAAGTGCTAAGGAATTGTTAGGATCAACAAATAAATCCCTTTTTTATTTGCAAGCCCATAGTTGCACGCAATGAAGAGAACAAGCTTTGGCTCAATACGTTGAAATACCTCATATTGATTTCAATGTGGGTGAATGAGAATGGCCTTAAATTTACACCATTTATAGCTTGAGAAAGAAGTTCCCTCTAGGTATTTTTCATGCAGAAAGAATGAGAAACCACCCATAACGGTTGGTAATACTCTAGGTTGAGCGGTATTTCTACTAGATTTATGAGTTTGAATTCCTGAAGAAGAATGGCCCTGATGACTCCACCCTATATTATTGAGTGAGAAATTCCCCCATGGATTCTTGGTCTAGCTTAAGGGTGGCCCACTGTAAAGGATAAAATAGATGGTCAATCATATGGTAGGGTGGAGCATGGCTCACCCTTCATTAGTTTTAGCTAGCATTTAATATTGATTAGATAATTCCCCTTATGGACTTTAAATCTATAATGTAGATTACTTTTAATGAAACAAAAATGATGTTGATAAACTATGTACATTTATGTGCTTTCATATTGGATGGACATCCTATTCTATGTGGTACATGTTTATGATATGAGATGGTAAATTTGGCTATGATGGATATATAATATTCACATTCCTGCCTAATCATCTTAATGTGCTCTTATTATGTGTTTTCATGATCATTGAGCATGCGACTTAGATATATTTACTATTACTTATCTTTAATGTTTATTGCCTTAATAGGCCTTTCCAATTGTAGGTTTTTATGGCTAAGAAGATAGGGGATGTCAACCCCTTAAGCGCTTGAATAATTAGGATGATTATTTGGTTATGAAAGATTCTCAGTGGGTCTTAACCAAGGGATCTTTGTCTACTTCAGATGGACTAGAAAATATCTATATCTATTGTTTATAATCAGATGATCTTATTACTGATGTGGAGCTATATGGAAGATTTAAATCATTTATTGATATGTGAGAATGTAGATTAAACATGTAATCACAGAACATCTAAGCTTAAGTATTACAATGTTCACAAAACTCTTGAGCTGGTTGAAAGCATATTGAAGGCCTTGATGTGGGATTTTGTTGCCTTTAATGCACTTGTCCTTTACTCAGCCAACTATGGGATTTAACATGTATGATGTATTCCTACTTGACTATTAATCAGATGTAATGCTTCCCTATTTTGGATGAGAAGGTCTGAAGGCCTCATATGCGGGAAAATTGTAAACAGTGCCCTCTTCGACCCCTTGGAAGAAAGTCTTGGCATATAGTAAATTTGGATGCCTTCATGGTTGGTGAATAATTTTGTGTTTTCAAAATATTTCTAGGAAAATCATTGTCTTGTTAAAGCCTTTTTTTAGTCCTTAGATAGGTTGAGAAATTTTATCTATGAAAGCCTATTTCCTCAGAGAAGATCAAGGATTGAGCTTAGAAAATTGGAAATTGGAGGTTTTAGCCTCACCCCCCAGTCACATGGAATGGTGAAGGTCATGAACAAGATATAAATTGCATAAGGGGATTAAGTGCAGAAGTTTATTAATACGATTGGTCACAATAAGGCACAATTCCTAGTTCTTCCAATGGCTAATGTCCTAGTTAACGAGAATGTTGGTTGATGAAGAGGTGGGTTTTAGTAGTTTAAAATCCATTAATTGGATTAGATCAAATGAGATGGGATATGCATTATGTTTCATGGTGTTAAATGGACCGATTAAAAAAACCATTAGTTAATGAATACTAAAATTTTGGGATCTATCAAGTGATAGTACCAGGGATTTGAAGTTTGTTGGGATCTAAATTCTATTAGTAACCATACATGACACTCACGGGATATGTCACATGAATATATTAGGGATCCAAAGTATATCGAGATCTAAATTTTGGTAAGAGTTGTAGATAGAACTTGAAGGATCTACGAAGTGATGGGACCGAGAATATAGAGTTTATCAGGATCTAAATTCTATTAAGAACGATAAACAACACTTGTGGGATATATCAAGTGATGAGACTAGGGATCTAGATTTTATTAAGAATCGTAGACAACATTCACAAGGTTTGTCAAGTGACAAGATCAAGGATCCATATTCTATGAAGATATAGATATTGGTACATTAGGAATAATTGGTAAATGGAGCTTTAACAAAAATGTAGATGTTGTCTTGGTTTACAAAGTGTCATCCTAAATCAAGATGGATCAAAAAGTTTCTAAATTTCAATATGGATCCATAAGAGTGAAATTTGAATTAGCAAAGATTTGGAAAATCACTAAATTGGGGGTTTAAGGAAATCTCAAATCTAAATGAGGGTAATAGGCTAATATGCCCCATCAAGGACATGACCTTATGCAATTCCTACATGTGGGTAAGGATTCCCATGTGTCAACTAGGTGAAGCTAACATGAAATTTTATATGGGTACATAGGAGAAAAGGATATCCACATTGAATTAGTATGGATGCTAATGTGGTTCTTTGAAGATAAAATATTCACGTGGGCATAACTTTGTGTCCATAAATTGGATTTTGAAGAAATTTATATCATGGGAAAGCTCTTGATGAGAAGAATATGATGGTAGTATCATAAATGAGTTTCAAGGTGGTTTAAGGGATATATATATATATATATAAACCATCTCCACAAAGTAACCTTAAAGGTCGGGTCTAGAAACCCCATTCCCTTAAATAGGCCTTGAGGTGGTTGGTTGAAATTATAGAGTAGTATCAGAGTTATGGTTTAAACACTAGTCATGGAAGCTAGAGATACATTATGGAGATGAATTTGGAGAAAGACATACTAGATCTTATAAGTTATGTTTGGAACCAATAGTACTGCCTTAATCCGACCTTGGTCAGAGGGCCATGCTGCTTGGATTGAATAAGTTATGTAGATGAAAGAGTGCTCTATTGGAAAAGAGAGTCACACTTGGAAAAGTTGTGATATGAGAAAGGTTGTATTAAGAAGTATGGACTCCTATGAAGGATGTTAATATGGGAACACTATGGGAAACAACATTGTATAAGTAAAGAGGAAACATGTGGTGGATTAAATTACATGCATGTGGATATGTGTATGCTAAATGACTATTTTGGATGACAAGGAGTTTTACATTGAATTGATATGATGAGGAATCTCATTCCTAGAAAGAAATATTCTTGTTTATGTTGACTAAATTGCATGAGGATGGAATCATGGATCAAATGAATTGAGGAGAAAGCATGATGTTGGTTGTTATGATTTGGGAATAGGTGGTACTACTTAGGTTGCTTTAGTGCAAATCCATGTAGTGCATGTTGCTCGTAGGATCAAGTGTGCAAGAAAAATATCTCATGGAAAATAGAGTTATAATGATGGAAATGTATCCTCTAGGATTGTTGAATAAGTGGTAAGATGGATCCCTACAAATCATATTTTCATTAAATTTTAAGTAATATATCATGATTAAGATGATGCACATGGGTTTATATTTTCATGTAAGGATATGTAGAGAATAAATAAAGGTATCTTGAGTACCTTGTATGATGCATAGAATATATGAATTGAACTAATATGAATGTTGATGCATGGGTGGAGTAGGAGGTAATCCCATCGCTAGTAAGATCAAGTTGTGAAATATTGATCTTGTTGAGGATGTATGTTTGATGATGAAAATAATATCCTTAAATTAGTGGTTGTAAGTACTCACCTAAAAAGTGAGTGAGGTTCGTGTTATAACATATTTCCTCATGGAAGAGGGCATTCATTGGCATATGTGCCTATGTGAATGTTTTAATAATCTGTTATGTTGGAATAATCTTGTTTTGAGAACATATTTTTATTAATTGAATATTAACCAAAGTGTGCCTTGCAATTGGAACAAAACTTCAACTTTAGGCCATTATAGGCCAATGCATATATTGCCAAGGAAACTAGTTATAATTTTAATCCTTCTAATAAATTGATAGTAGTGTGTTGATTCAACATGTAAGAAGACACACATTAGTAAGGAAAGAAGGAAGTTTTAGCAAAATGACATAGTACAACATGGAGGAAAATTCACACATCAGGAATGATAAATTAGATAAGAGGAAGGATTTTTGAAATTTCTCCATATTTTGTGGAGGAGTTGAGAAGACTGAAAGGATCCTTAGAGCCAAAGAGGAGCAAAAGGAGATAAATTCAATGTTGTAACAAGGTATGTCATATTTAAAAAGGAAGAGGAAACATGGACCAATTACTAGCAATATGAAAATATATCTTTATAATATGGCGCTAAGCCCATAAAAAATTATGAAATATGGGCCTCCTACTAGCTATAAAAGAAAAACATCTTCAAGGAAGAGGCATAGGAGAGTCAATAAAGACACACCTAGTGATGATACGTCAATAGACACCTCTAGTAAGGATATAGATAGTTCAAACACATTTTTTGGTGATGAAAATAGGTTGGGATTTCTTAGGGAAAGGAAGAAAATGAGATTTCCCTGCTTGAGGAATTAAAAAAGCCTAAAGTCACCTACCTTTGGTGGTGAGATTCAGAAAGATAAAGGAGCAACGGAAAAGCTCTCTAATATGAAAAATGGTTCAATATAATTCTTGTGGTATGGCTGTGGGGCTTGGTGATAATAAATGGTATTGATATATTGTATATTGAAACAACTCTTATGCATGGGAGTGCAAGGCGGGCGGGGGGTGGGGTTCCCTTGGATTTCTAAAAATTATTTTGGTTTATGAGCATTTTAGAGACTTTAGTAAAACCTTAATTAAATGATGTTGCATATGCTTGGGGTGATAAGTTTTGGATGAACTTTCCAAGTGCCCTTATTGAGTAAATGTAGAGTTGTGTAAGAAAAATGTTTGAATATTTAATAACTAGTCATGGGTAGATACCACCAATGACACCAAATTAATATATTTCCAAACAAAGCAAGAATACGAAGGGCTTGCTTCATTATTGAGTTAACCAAGAAAGAAAATAGAATGTATATATAAAGAAGTAGAAGAATATAATAATAGATATGTTCTTTTGTATGTTGAAAAAATAGAAATAGGTTTAGATTACAAGCTATTCATATCTATTGGAGCCAATTGATGGCCATTTTTGTTGTAAAAGCTAAGAGTTTCTTATCGAAATACAACAAAACCAAATGAAGATAAGTGTTACTAGATTTGAGAGTGGGTTTTTTTTTCTCATTTTGAGGTTTTTTAAAATTGTGTTGTCAATCATTGGGATGTGTCTCTTCTATTTTATAGTTATTTATGGTTACAATAATATAAAATGGATGATATTATGTATTTATTGTATTTATTTTATGATAAAAGAAGACCATGACTATAAAAGTAGCTAGCATTTGGGGGGCATTTTAACTCAGAACTTTGTATCATAGCTAGAATAATCACACTACTAAAAATATTAGGGAGGTAGTCTTCACAAGTAAACCTCATTAACATTTCTAGGTTTTAAGAAAAAATAAAAGAAGGATAGGATTCTCATTGTATAAAATAAACAAAGGGTGGAAAAAACTCCACTAAGGAGAATCACAACTCATAACCATACCCATAGAGCACTAGAGAAGGATGGAAGATGATTAGAAGAAACAAAATGTTTATAAGAATGATGTAAGGACACACCAAAAGGAATAAAAAGTCTCACCATAGGAGCTATAAAAACCCTAACATCATGAGGAAGCACCACAGGAATTAAGTGTGCCAGAAAGAAGAATCTAGTCCAAAAAGCTTAAGATTCAAGCTCAGGTCACGAAATTTCATACAACAAGTATGGATGGGATCATGAAAAGATGTTTTCAAAAAATGAAAATAGAGTAGATGGTAAATGAAGAAAAATATGGTACAACAAGGAGTCATTTCTCAAGAGATATAAAAAATCAAATTATATTATGTGTAAAAATTTGATGGCATGCATTATTTAAGGATTATTTTGAAAAGGTTTCGAGATGTGAGCAGTGCCAAGAAGAAGGAGACAAATAGTAGAGAAAATACCATCATGAACTAAATCTCGTATTATTAATGTGACTATTCAAAAATTGGGTGTTTTATTTCATTGGGCCCTTTGTGCCAACAAAAGGAACATAGTGCAAATATATAATCATAGCTACTAATTCATTCACAAAATGAGTAGAAGAAAGAGCCATGAAAAAAACCATGGTAGAGGTAACAAGAAAGTTATTATTTGAAGAGATAATCTGCAAGTTTGATTATCTAATTCAAATTACATTGACCAGGGCACAAGTTTCATTGCTAATATTATTGTACATTTGATGAACAAATTCAAGATACTTCACAACAAAAATATCCCCTATTACTCTAGAGAAAATGGACAAGTAGAGAACTCCAATAAGATATTAGTTCCAATACATACCAAAGGCTATGAATAAAGAAGAATAGATTGGGAAAATAGATTACATGTAATACTTTATGCATATAGAAAAGCATGGAGAAAGGGTTTTTCCGATAAACACCATCGAAATTGTTGTTTGGAAAAAATAAATAATGCTTATGGAGTATGGGTTACCATCGCTAAGGATAGAATTTAAGAACATATAGGAAAGGTATAAATAAATGAAGAATAGATTGGAAGAACTTGAGAAATTGGATTAATACAAGTTGTGGTTAGAATTCCAATAGGTTGTAATAAAGGGTAGTGTGAAAAAACACCATGACAAAAAATTGAAGAAACATGAGTTCATATTATTTCAATTGGTTCTCCTATAATACAAAAACAATAAAATAAGATAAGATCAAAATCGCAATCATGGATGGTTAAGGCCTTATAAATTGAAAATTTTGTATGAAAATGGATCAGTATAATTAGAAAGCCTAAAAATTATCTCATGCCGCAAGTCAAGTTAATACATAATCACATTTCATGGTTGAATAAACCAAGAACTTGGGGAAGAGACACCCCAATCAATCCCCACAAAAAACATAGAAAATGGGATGAAGAGTATTGATAAAAACATATATGACCTGAGAGAAATTAATGAGGGTCGAATGGAGGGAAGGTACACACTTAAATTTGAGAACATAAGGAAAAGTTATTAGATGAGAAGTGTTGGGAAAAAAAAATTCAAACCAAGAATCACTCGCCTAAAGAACCACCCCAGCCTATGTCATATGAGTCAATGAATTGTGATAACTGTGAAATATTTAGAAGAGATTCATTTTGTTGTATATTTTGAATTAGCACTAACCATGAGGGATACTAATAGATTTTACATCAAAATTTTACTACCATAATGAAATAAATCAAAAGTTACATTTTCTAATCTCATTAATAGCTTGCAATTATTATTTTTGGATCAAACAAGAAAATAATAAGGTCTGATTGGGAAGGCCATCCCCCCAACCATGATTAAGAAAATATGTTGTTTTCTTGGATGATATTTGAATCTAACAAATGTTTCTTGGCATGTTTAAGAGCATATTAGCAGAAAAATAAGGCATATGATGGGAGGATTACCAACCTAATAAGAATTAAATAGACAATAATTGTTATTTTGTTTATTGATGTTTTTGTTTTTGTGTTTGATATTAAGTTTTAAGTTATGAATAATTTATTTTAAAGAACAGGACGAGTTACTATCGCAATTAGGACAACAATAACTTGTGATATATGAACTCCTAGTGTAAGTATTTATAAATTGGTCATTGAAGATTTGATGATTAAGAATATTTGCATTGGAAATAAGTCTAAAAGATCCATCGAAGGTAGGAAATCATAATGAGGGTAATTCAATCAAAAGGAAAAGACAAAAGGAACAAATTGGATATGATATTGTCATTAGAGGTATCATCCTAAAAGAATCCATTGACATAATGGAAGGGACCCCAACAAGGACATTGAAAACATGCCTCAAAGAACCATTGAAGGAAATAGGATTGTAAATGTCCATGATTTCTTTGTGGAAGGTGATTTGAGTGTCAAATTTAGCCTAGGTAGGACATCAAACAAGCCTAGAAGAGGATCAGATAAAATGACACAAGGGAAGGTCGAATATTCCTCATTGGAATGTAATTTGATGGTCAAAACCAATAAGATAAGGTGTGGGTGGGACATCAAAAACAATACTAAAAGATCCAAAAGATAAAATGGGACAAGGAAAGGTCCAATATTTCCTAATGAAAGGTTATTCAATGGTCACAGTTGGAAAGAAACATCTCAAACAAGACATTAGAAGTAAGAAAAAAGAGACATCAAGAAAAATATGATATTGAGGGGTTTAAAATTTCTTAATGAAAGGTGATCCTGTTATTGAAACCAACTAAGCTAAAACACTAGATGCCAACATGAAAGAATCATTAAGTAAAATAAGACAAGGAAGAGCCCAAGGTTTTTTTTATGAAAATCAGCCTAATGGCCAAATTTAGCTTGTATAAGACACTAGAAACAAGCATACATTGGAAAGAAGCCTTGGTAGAGAGTTGAAGTTGCGTTGACAAAGCAAAGAGTATATATACAATCAAATATTTATTGAAAGTTAATGTTTTTGATATTAGTTAAGAATAAGGAATTTGAACCCTTAATATATATAGTTTGGGCTTGATTCTTGCAAACAACTTGGTTAATAAGATTCTAACACGAGACTTCCTTACACACCTATACACAATAAAAAATATCTTTCTCACTTCCAAATTTACATCTCAAATAGGAAAATTTCAAAAAATTAACCCTAACTAATTGAAGGTCAATAGTCCAACCACAATTCGAACATTCTAGTATCATAAACATAAACAAGATAACTTAAGGAATTGTTGGTTGGGGAGAGGAGTGATATATTTTAATGAAACAGAATATCTATAACAAGATATTTTTACTTTACCCTATTTCATCACTTCCATCATTGAGTTTGGGTCCCTACATCCTCAACTACTTGATTAATCTCTCACTCGATAAGGAAACAAATCTTACTTTCGTATGGGAGCCAAGGATTGGCTCAATAAACCCTACTCAAGAATTAGTTGAACTTACAAAAACAACATGGCTTTGCATAAGGAGATGTTAGGGAAATGCAAATTTAGTAAGGCTTAGGCTATTTCTCCAACATAAATGTGTTTTTATTTCATCCAAATTATGGACTTAGTATTTCCTCCTTGATCTTTACAAGAGGCTCATGCATTTTTTCATTTTTATTTTATGCCATTTTGAAGGAGTGCATGGGTTTATAACTAGTAACCTATATGCACAATTTTTTTCATGCATGTTTCTCCATTACAAAGTACAGGAATGAGGTGAAATAGATTTATAACTTATCTAAAGACTTGGAAACTTTCTAATTTGTCAAATGATAATGTCTTGCATTGAATTCATTGGTCTAGAGGACCAAATATAGCTATAATAGATGCTTCCTAATGTTTAAGGGTAGAATAGGATATGATAATTAAAATACATTTTATAATCAAGAGGAGATTGTAAGGTGAATCAAGTAGGAGTATGGAAAACCATGAATCATGAAGGTACATACAAATAAAACGAAAGTGTTAAGTGACTCTCTTCCTTGAGATGGGCATACTCATACTCAATTGGAAAACATGTATGGTTGTAGATCAAGTATAGTGCAAATACATGAAATATATAGAATGTAAATTCATAGCCATGAAATAACACACGGTGTACCCATGCCAAATCACGATCATATCCATGATAAAATACAAATTGGATACATATCTCTTTGTACACTAGGAGAACAATGGAGAGGTGAAAAAAATCAAATAGGTCCACCAAAATATCAATGAAATATAGAAGGTAATGGTATTTCCAAATAAACTCAAGCAATAGGACTAAAAAGGTATATCACCATAGCCCAATGTATTCAATCAAAATATATCATAATGTATGAATCTACACCAAGTGAATACATGTGTTAAAGTCAAACATGGAAGAAACCATCTAGCCACTAGTTATTAATTTATATCATTGGTAAATATGAGATGACCCACTAATGATGATAATGGACACCACTTGTTAAATAAATTAATCATGGGTCATTAATGATACCCACTATCAAAGGAGAGTGAACCTACCATTGATCTTTGCAAACCCCTAGGTACTATAATGGTCTCTAAATCTCATTCTTAGAGAATTGATTTGGAGTTGAGATAAAGAGGATTGGTTGAAAGGAGGAAATTAATACATTCCACATCAACTGATACAAGGAAAGAATATGAACATAGTTTTATTTGATTTCCTGGACAATAACTTGAGAGAACGTACCACCAAGTATGATTTTCAATGTAAGAAATTAAAATAGTACATAAGAAATACCCTCTCATTGACAACGAGTGATGAATATCCTTGTTATAGGTGATACATTCCACCAATGATGAAAATGGAATCTAAGGTACAATAAAAATCACAATATGTAAATAAAGGTATTGCTGTCAAACATAGGGTAAACTAGTTAGTCAAAAACTAATGATGAATGTCGTCTAATTAGTACAAGGAAATCGAAAAATAATTAAAGTAAGTTTTAGGGTGCTACTGGTATAGAATTTTGTCTTCTAGAGAAATTTATTGAAGTCAATATGAGAATAACCACAAATGAGAAGACAATGATTCATTCGTCTACAATGGAACGAGTAAAGCACATCAAATATGATTAAAATATAAGAAAATATTAACTAAAGGAATGGTCTACATGGATAGTTAGGAAAATTTAGGAATGACTGACACGAGGTTATAAATTCAAACTTCCTTTGAATATTAGCATTATGCAATAATGAATTAGTAGAAACTAATAGTTAAAGAAACCAATGATATGGATCAT
This sequence comes from Pinus albicaulis, assembly GCA_034641835.2. NCBI lineage: Eukaryota > Viridiplantae > Streptophyta > Pinopsida > Pinales > Pinaceae > Pinus > Pinus albicaulis. Next base: position 31,090 of record JAXQQM020063960.1, read on the forward strand.
CAACATGGGAAGTTTCGAGGCACACTTCATAAGGATTGGAAGATTAATCAATTAAAGGAGTTTGAAGGTAAAATCAAAATCATGGTATGGATCCTAAGGTAAGACTAAAAACCCAACAATATAGATCAAGGAATCAAAATAGTTTCCATATTAGAAGGATTTTTGCTATATTAAGTATGAATCGCTAATAAGAGAATTGGAGTCTCAATGACAAAGAAAATATTATATCTAACATCATTATTTTCTTGAAAAATAATGGTTTATAATAGAAATTAATTCATATTAAAACAAGGAATGCCTGGTAAATAATGCTTAAGTGATTATTGTGGGCAACTTGGTCAATAGGATTCCAATAAAATACTTCCTTATATACTTACACACAATCAAACAATATTTTTCTCATTTTCAAATTGATGTTTTTAATTGGAAAATTAAATTATAAAACATAAACCCTAACTAAATCCAAGTGAATAGTTCAACCATAAGTCTATAATTCTAGTATCATGAAGATAAATAAGAATAACACAAGGGATGGGGGGAGAAGAAATATCTATATTAATGAAACAAAATGAATATAACAAGAAATTTATACCTAGTCTTGTTATAACAATTCCATCACCCAAGTTTGGGTTCATCCATAGTTGGCCACTTAATCAAACTCTCACCTATCACAGACACAAATCTGACTTTGGTAGGAGAGACAAGGGGTGGCTCAATAATCCCTACTCAAGACTTAGTCGAATTTTGAGAGCTATGATGGCTTTGTATAAGTGTATAACCTTTATGATCTCCTACAAAGGCTTCTACATTTTACATTTTATTTATTTATTTGTGACTTTTGAAGGATTGTGTAGGTTTCTAAGTAGCAATATACATGTGCCAGCTTATGTGCACATGTTGCACCACTATAGAGTGTACTTATAAGGTGAAATGGATTTGAAACTTGTTCATGGACTTGGAAACTTGTTGATTAGATAGATGGTAATGAATTACATTATATAAATTGATATATGGACCAAATATGACCATAAAACTTTGTTTCTATAACATTTGAAATTTGATCCCTTCCTCTAGTGAAATCTAATAACATCTTCACTGGATTGTGATTATTTGAATTCATCCTCAATATTTGTGGCAAATGGATCAGTGTTGCATAAATTTTAATATTCAAATTTTTTATCATTATTTAGATATTAGACAAAGGGAAACTCTTGTACTAAAGGACCTTCTTATGCTATGGGTCATGTATATGCAAGTATGTCATAACATTTTGACATTGGTGCATGTCATTTCAAATTGATTGTATCTCCACGTTGGCCCAACTAGTGGCATATACTAATTGTATAGTGTTGTATAGGATAAAATTATTTGTGAAATTCATCTACAAACATACTTCTAGATGTAGTTGGATGACCTTTTTCATTGTGGTGCTTATTATTTGGATACCACTAATATAAAGTTGTTGATAGTATCATAAGGGAAGTGAAGACATTTTTCCATTTGTTCATGATTGTATTGATGATGAAATAGGATTTAATATCCTCCAAGGTCTATATAAGTATTCTCCATTAATCCTACCCTCAAACTATCGATTATATAAGTTGACTTTCACTTTGAGTGGGGATTTCCCACCAAATGTCTCCACTAGATTTTGAACACAAGAAAGATAAACATATTAATGTGAGAGTTATGAAAACCAATCATAAATCTTATTCCTCTACCTTTGTCATAACCCATTAACCATTGACCTAATCATTAGTTTTTGGTTACTCTAAGTTGTCATCCTATTGAGAGGATGCATGAGTGTTGAAAGGGATTTCATTGTATTATTGGTGTTCCACATGGGATAGATTCCATTACACCCCTATGATAAATTTATTATAATGATTATGCTTGGAATCTTATAATTTTGGTTGGTGTAACATTATACCAAAATTATATGATACTTATGACAAAATCATCTTACACATTATGACACATTTATGATAAGATTTATGGATGATAAGTGAGTGCATATATTAAGGATATATTGCTTGCTATGTGTGGAAAATAATTCCTTCTATGAAGAATACTACTAGCTATTACTTTTGTAAACTTATCCCTTTCTTTTCAAGTGTAACTTGGAAAGGGAGGGAAAATTTGCTAGGATCATAAATAGAATTCATGAGTAGAGTGGTTCTCCCAAGAGAGTTTATAAGGCCTCTAAGAAGCCATTTTATCCCTTATAGATGGTATTGTAACTTTTTTATTGTGTGGACAAGAATATTGTGATAATTGTCCTGAAATTTTATTTGTTTTCCACTATATTCATGCTACTAAATTATTAGATCTAGTCTCTATCTATTTGCAAGGTTAATCTCATCTTTTCATATGTAATGCAATGTCCTCGACCACCATTTGGGCAACATTGTGTAACCAAAACCCAAAATTCATCAACAATTTCACCATTCCTTCATTGGAATAATTTAATCTATGGGTTTTATTTGTTAACCCTGGATCACTACCTAAGCCCCAGTAATTATATATGAATTCCCACTACAATTTGGTCATATGGGTAATAACCCTAGCATGGAATCCATTACAACATGCAGTTATAAAATCGTGTATAATTTAAATGCGTAGTGTAATTGATCGATAATTAACATATGGATAATTAACATATATTGCATTCTACCCAATATTAATATGGATTGTATACAACTTAGGGTTTATTGGTTTCATATTAAACTCATGCACAATAAAGTAATTTACATATACACAATTACCAAACCCAACTAAGTTTCAGAATTGCCCATAATTATTAAACACAACACATAAATAAATGAAACAGTAGATTACCAATTAATTACAAACATTTAAGCACAGAGCCCTAAAATTAAGGTTTCGTCGTAAATTCATAATTTAACATAGTAAAGCACATGAATACTTATTTCCATATAATAACCATTTGGCTACATTTTATCCACATTATTCCCTTCCATAGACCATATATTTCATGTATTTAAACCATGGGTCACCCTCGAGTCAGGGCTACAACTCCACAGGAAAAGGTAACCATAATAAACAACCATACATCCATGGCCAAGGTGTCTGCCCAAAAATCATGCTACTCCAAGATGTAGGAACCTTCCAGGACAATTGTTAAGGTGCCAACCCAACAATAATGCTCCTAAAGGGCTCCATACACCCTCCATTTACAAACCAAAACACCTCCTAATTGGTATCAGAACCCAAGCTCAGGTCTCACTAGCTGGTTGCTCAAGACCAAAGTCCAAAACCATCTTCCTCCTTAGAGAAATTATCATCATAATGGTAGTCACCATAGTTATAATGTATAATAATAATAATAATAATATTGCCTCATGAAAGCATATATTTTCCATGGTTGCATGGCCTCTCTTTTCTATGTGGCACACCGAACTCACGTGGGCCCCTGGTGTCCACCTATCACCCCCAACTGCCATCAACATCGTTTCCCTTTTATCACCATGGATTTATGTGCCCCCCCCCCCCCCCGTGCTATTTACCGTGGAGTGGGATCCACTAGAACCTATTTTATATTATTTTATTATAAATATGTACATCAGTTACATCATGTTGCAATCTTGGCCCTCTAGCCACATAACAAAAACTGACATATATGTTTGGGCACACAGACCACATGACATAACTTGGATCATTAGCCTAATCATCATACTCATCCATAACACCGGCCTAATATCATTGTACATATGTTCACATCATCATAAATGAGTAGGAGTATTTCATTCCTCCCCCCCTTATTTTATTCATTCTCCTCAGTGCATCATATACTCATAATCTAAATCTATTGTTGTAAAGTGACTTGGGCTCACAATAAATAATTATGATTCCATGTCCTCATACATGGGTTAATCCCAAGGAACCCTCCATGCTTCCAGTGCCATATGCACACCAACAAGATCTAGAGTCCATGCCCCATGTTGACTAGTCTGCTACCTCAACGCCATCGTCATTACACCTAGAGGACATATCCAACATATAACATTAATATCCATAATAATTCATCTTTACATACCAAGGTATATATATATATATATCAAGAAGGGAAATCAATAATCAAGTGCATGCATTCATAAATAAAAATAAATTATAAAGACTAAAATTTCATATAATGAAAAAAGCCAAAGTAAAGTTGGCTTTCAAATGCCTCAGGCACAAGCATTGGACTTACATACAATCCTTGTAGACAAACATATATCTTTAGTTGCTATTATTGAATTGTTTATTTTCTTCCTTCATGTTTCTTTGTTTAAATTTATATAACAATCAACCTTGTCAAGTTTGTATTAAACATGTTACAAGTTGCTACAACCTTTCATAACACCTGTTGTGAGTTGTCATGAAACCTATCATAGCTTGTCATTACTCTTGCCATAATACCTAGTATGTCCTTATGAAAACCATTTTTTATACCTATAAATACCTATCATAGGATTTTTCACAACCTATATACAATATTTTTCATAAGACTTGTGTAACCACCTCCTCCCAAACTTACTGAAGTTCACCGAGCCACCAGGGTAAATATGTGACGGGAAGTTACTATGATATGACTCAACCTCATAGGTGCCATTAGGAAGTGGAATCAACACGCAAAAACCTTACTAACCTCCCTTAGGTGATACAAGACTCCCAAGAGATAAACCACCCTTCCAAGTTCTCAAACCCTGAGTTAAACTTCTTTTTTAGTGACATGGGCTCCCAGACGCTGGCACAACACTGCAAAAATTCGATTGTAACCCTATAGTCACATGCATAAGCCTGCAAGGTAGAAAATGTAGTATTTTTCTCCCAGTTCTATGCCTACAACTGCGATATATGAGCCACTTTTTTAGGTCTAATCTCCAGACCACTATGCAAAACTTGATGAAACTTTCTAGAACAATGAATGACACAAAGAAAAATCCTCTAACACGAAACTTGATCTGGGACTTGGCCTAACCAAGCCTAAACATGATATAAATTCCATCAAACACATGATTAACATGTAATATACATGTTATAAATGCATATCTGAACACAAGGGTCTCATACTTATCTGAAAATCATCAAGAAGGTTTATATCCCTCATAATAGCCACAACAACATTTATTAGTTAATGCATTCAATAACCATTCACTTACTAATCAAAACATGATGAGAACCATAAATAAAATTTGTCATGTAACTATGCTTATAACCAACATATAACCAGAATAATAACAATGATTAACATACATCAAAGCTACATAGTATCAAGTACACTTACTCATAAGATACAAAAGGAAAATAGCTCTTATCAACAAATGAAAATCCAACCAATTCAGGGACTTCCATGTACCACTCGACCATAGATTGGGCTGAACCAAATATCTCTTTCAGCCAATCGCCCCCACGCCATATTCCAAGCATGAATGTGGTATCTCATGGAATAAACCACACAAAACAAAACCAGGGCTCCTAGATGCCAAACCACCTCAACCCTCAACCAGGGATTCCACCTCACGGTCAGACATCACTAACCATCACCAAATCGGTCTCTATCAAAGTTGTTTGGGGCTCAAGATCCTTTGTTCCAACCTGGCTCCAGGACTAGTAACTCAACACATAATCGTCACAGGGATCCAAAGCATTTGTCCAACCAAGGCTCTAGGACTAGTAACTCAACCCACCAAGGGATCCAAAGAATTTTTCCAACCAGGGCTTCCAGGACTAGTAACTCAACCCAAGTTTTTCCAAGGCTATAACGTTTGTCCAACAAAGGCTCCAGGAACTAATAACTCAACCCACAGCCATAATGAACATGATTACCAATCAGAAAATAAAATGGAAAACCCACAACACCATGGTTATCCAGGAAATGGAAAGGCTAGGAAAAACCACTTTCAATCCAGGAAATCCTCCATGCCAATGACAGATCATAACCAAATAATCATATACATACACCATGCATGCCAAAAATAGCAATTAAACCATACATGCAACTCGATACCTACAAATAAATCTAGTTGTTGATCCCGTTGTCCCCTTGCACTTTCCTGATTTCCTTTGCCTTCTTTATCCAAATCCAATGTGCTCCAAGAATGCTCCAATATTTTTCTAAGTGTGTAAGAGTGTGAGAGAGATAATAGAAAAGAGCTCCAAGCTAAAACTAACAAAATATTGTGAATTTATCCTCTGAAGCCTTTTATCATAGAGGCATCTATTTTCTGCATTTTTCTCTGTCTTTCCTTCAATTTTCCTCACATGCAATTTTTTGACCTTTCACCTTCCTTTCCTCATATTTTCCATTTTTTTATAAATAAAATTCCAATTAGTGTGTTTTTCTTTCCAAATCCTTTTCCAATTTCCATAGCCATTAATTAACCATCAATGATCCTTGTCACTATGTTTTTTCCCAACATTCATCTTGGAATACATGTCCATGACCTCGGTCTTATTTTTCCTTTATTAACTTTGTTACATGGATTTTTTAACCAGGGTTGTTAAAACATGTTACAACCTACCTTAATATTGTCATAAGCTAGTTGTAGACTTGCTACAAATTTTTATCACCTTGTGATAAACCAGTCACAAAATTGGTTATAGAATATGTTATAAAACTTGTTACCACCTATGACCAATCGTCTTGTTGTAACATGTAATGATCTTGTCACCTACTTGTAACAAGTATGTTACAACTAGTAAGGAACCTGTCACCTACCTGTGGACACTATGGTATAACCTATTACCAACTTGTTATAACCTATATGAAATCTATTGTACCACCTGTATTCCTGTAAAAAAACCTGTATATAATCATGTTACAATACCCATCTTAACTTGCCACCAACCTGAGACGACCAAATATTTAGTGTGTCATTAACTTGTTGTGTATTTGTGTCTATTCTATCATAAACTATTAGATACTTTGTATAAACTTGTTACATCATGTTTAGATTTGTTTTGTAGCCAGTTGTGCTACTTTCCTTTTGACATTTTGGTATAATTCCCATTACTGCCATTTTCAAGGAAAGGATATGAAATCCTTATATGCTAATTATGGATTGAAAATTTGATACATCATTACTCTAATTAAGGCTTTGCAACCCATTCAAATACCATTGCACTTAAAAATATTGATATAACAATGTTACAAGCTTGTTGGAAACACAAAAGGGGTGGTTTTGAATTCTTCGAAATAGAAAAATATATCGGATATCACCTTATTCTCTGTAATAAAATTGTATACAACCTGCATAAGGTTCTTGTATTCAATCCATTGTAGACTTACTAATTGATGTTCTTATATACCATTTCTGTCACAAATCTGTCATGTTTTGTCACAATTCTGCATATGAATCTACTTTGCAGCCGAACATGCTACCTCTCTAGTGTCTACTATGTGATATTACACAACTACATAAATTTCTATACCACCTTGAACTTTAATCTCATATCACTAGACAACATTATCAATGTTATATTTACTAAATTAGATCTTTTTTTTATGATAGTTGATTACAAATTAAACATGTCCATAAAACCAATAGTTTATATATAGATAGTCTATTCCTCATAATTACAAATTATAATTCATGTATTCATAACACAAGAGTAAGGTATGAAATGTGTATAAGATAATATATACAATTATTCTCCTGAGAAGCTGCATCACAAAAACCATGCTTAGCTTCTCATATCATCTATTACATTGGTTGATGTACCTCAGGTGGTGTTAGTGAGGCTAGGAACACAAGAGCAAAAAATATCTCCAAACCCAAGTTATTCTTTTGAATGGAAAAGTATAAATTAAATTAATTAATCAGTTTATTTATTTTCCTAAGTTTTAACTTAGGGAAATAGATTAATTAATTAGTAATAATTGAGACATGGTCTATTTTCCTTTAGAGACTTCTAGTAAAGTTTATAAGTGATCTTAGCCACCGATTAGATCATTTCAGATCTAGATCTTAGTCGTTGATTTCTCAAAGAGAGATTATAAAGGAAATCGATGGACAATCTTGGAGATCATTCTTTACACTGAAGAGGGCATAGTGATAGCGTGGGGTTTGACACAAGAGAGGGTTTCAACATCAGTTGAATTAGTAAATATTTCTGAAGTTTTCTTTCATTAGTATTATTCCATTGTCTGATATCTAGAGGAGGAATTATCCCATAGTTATTTTTCCGATGACTGTACGAGATTTCTAGGAAAGGTCATATGGATTTCCAGTTTAGCATATTGAGATTTCCAGTTGTAGAGAAAATTAAAGGAAATCAATGCGATTCCGGGAAAGGCGGATTACAAGAATACATAGTGTGAATTGCAAGAAATGTCGTGTCAAGTTGCAGAGGGAGGTCCTTATCCTTTGAGTCGCCAGTTTGACTTGTGGAGGTGAAGAAATATTTTGTCGGAGCTTTGTGAGGTTTGGCAAGCAGTGTTGTAATATTTATCAATTGCATAATTTTTTGAATAATAATAAAACACTCAGATATGAAGAATTGGTCTTCCCTTTGGGGTTTTTCTAGGTATTTCTTGTCCAAAAATATTTGTGTCCATTTTGAGATTGGTTTTCTTCTCATAGTTTCTGTAGTTTATTTTGGTGAATATTGTAATCATGTTTTTATTTAGTATGTGTTGTATAATAATTTTGCTCAAAATTAAATACATTGGATAATTACTAGTTGATTGCAATAAGTGATATTTGTATCAATCTTTCACATGGTATTAGAGTATATCAAAAGAAAAAAGGTTTACTGGAGTAGATAAGCATAGGGGTTTGGAAGAGAAATCCAAGGGTTTAATACCTAGATCGATTTCTAGAATTACTTGGAGGAATTTTACCAGTGCTATTTTCTACAAGAGGGAGGTCGAATTAACTAATGTGAATTTCCAGTTCACCAATGTGTGTTGCTAGAGACATAGTTTCATTTTCCAATTTCTAGATCGATTTTATAGAGGCAGTGCGAATAGCTTTCTCTAGTTGCTAGAGGTAGAGAAATTCATCAAGGTGATTTCTCAAAGGCAGTGCGAGTTTCTGGGAGGGTCAATGCATAGCTCTAGTGGCATTGCAATTTCACAAAGGAAGTGTGAGTTGCCTAGTAGTATTCAAGGTCACTTGCAAAGGAATACCATGAGGTTTTCGAGGTAGTTTTGTTAGTTGGTAGAAGGGTTATTTATTTTTATTTTTCTCTTGAGGGCCTCAGTAATGGCTTCAGCAGGATTGAGGGATCAAGATAGGTTGGATGGTGCATTTAACTTTGGTTCCTAGAAAGTTTGATGCCTTCTTATTTTGGAATAACATGGGTTGAAGGAGTTTTATATGGCACATATTGTTACACCAACAGATCCTATCATGTTGCATGAGTACTAGAAAGATGATTCTAAGGCCAAGTATATTATTCTAGATCGGGTCAAGGACCAAATTGTTCCACATTTAGAGAAAGAATATACGACCAATAAGATGTGTTATGCCATCAATAAAATTTTCTAGAATAAAAATATGAATAAAAAAAATGATCATAAGAGATAATCTTAGAAGAAACAAACAAAATAAGGGAGAAAGCATTTTCAATTATCTCACCTGCACCAGTACGGCCAGAGATGATCAAGAAACAATTGGAGAGAAGGTTGATGATGAAGAGATTATGAGAATAGCCCTAAATGGGTTTCAAAAGATGTGGGATGTTTTTGTGCAAGTGGTTATTGGAAGATCTAATTTTCCAAGTTGGGAGCAGTTGTGGAAAAACTTCACACAAGAGGAATTTTGAATGAGCCTTATGAAAGGAAAAAATGGTATTAGCAATAGGTTCAAGCATAAGGGAGATGACAGCGAGAATGTTGCTCTTGTGAGCAAGGAAAAAGCGAAGAAGGGATTCAGTAAAGGATCCAACTTCAAGGAGGAAACGAAGAAGGAAATGTCAAAGATCAAGTGCTATGGTTTTCATGAGTTTGGACATCACTGCAACAATTTCCCACACAAGAAGGGAGGAAGCATACAACGGTAGTCACAAATGAGCTTTATAAATGGATAGAGGATGAGTTTTCACTCTTCTCTTGCATTAGCGGTCCAAGAGAGTTGTGACATAATAAAATGGGTCGTGGGGTACTCAAGGTGACAGGTGTTCCAGATGCAAGCACAGATCATGATGGTGAACAACGTAGAACACCTTCCTCAATAAGAGGGAGTGTTGGTTGATGTAGCTCGAATAGGTGTTCTAGCCTCAACTGGTGTAAGTGAGGCTAGGAACACAAGAACATAAAATATCTCCAAGCCCAAGTTATTCTTTGGAATGGTAATGACTTAATTAAATTAATTAATCAATTTTAATTATTTTCCTAAGTTTTAACTTAGGGAAATAGACTAATTAACTAGTAATAATTGAGACATGGTCGATTTTCCTCTAGAGACTTCTAGTAAAGTTTCTAAGCAATCTTAGCCATTGATTAGATCATTTCAGATCTAGATCTTGGTTGTTGATTTCTCAATGAGAAATTATAAAAGAAATCGATGGGCAGCCTTGGAGACCATTATCATAGTTATTGAGATTGATACGAACAAGGGTTTCAACAACTGTTGAAGCAGTGAATATTTTCCGGGGTTTTCTTTCATCAATATTCTTCCAGTTTCTGAGATCCTCCCGGACGAGTTCTCCTAGAGTTATTATGCAAATAGGAGAGGTAGTACTGAGAATGTCAGAGAGGATTTATGAGTTTTCAATTTAGCATATTGATATTTCCACCGTTGAGCAACTTGCAGGAAATTATGTGATTCTAGGAAAGGAATATTTTGTGTATTCACAAGGTGAATTGTTGGAAAGGTTGTTGTGAAACCAAACAAAAATAGAAGAAAAGAGATATCAACACCTTATAAATAAGCCACTTTGAGGGGGAAACCTCCAATACATTACATGAATGAACAATTCTTGGATGATACAATTTACAAAACCTCCTTTCTATATATAGGAGTCCATGCAGCCATAATGTAATCCTAGTGGGCCACAATGTAATCCTAGCCGACCTAACAATAATAATTTAAGGGCACAATAATAACAAAATGGGGGTTACAAGGGTACAATAATAACAATAAGGGGGTTACACTAACAATAATAAGGGACTATACTAGTGATATAGGGACCTAACATGCCCCTCTCCCTCAAAAAAGTGTTGTCCTCAACGCTTGAGTAGCTCTGGGTGCTTCTGTATAAAATTCTCATCCTCCCATGTAGAATCTTCAGTGGGTAAGTTCTTCTACTTGATGAGATACTCTGAAATTGATCGATTTCGTAGCCGTCGAGTTCTTGTTTCCGTGACCGCTTCAGGTTCCAATATGATTTTTCCTTCCTCATCAAGTTCTGGCAATATTGTTTGAACTGGAAGATTTTCACCTATAACCTTCTTTAAGCATGAAACATGGAAAACTGGATGTACTTGCGAAGAAGCAGGAAGCTCCAATTTGTATGCCATAGTACCAATATTTTGCAACACCTTGTAAAGACCATAGTACTTTGGCGATAATTTATTATCCTTCTTAGCTTGCTTGAGGGACATTTGTTTGTATGGTTGTAGCCGTAAAAATACCCAATCTCCTACATCAAAACTTCTCTCGCTGCGATGTTGATCTGCCTGTTGTTTTATTCGATTTTGTGCCAAATTCAGGTTATCCTTTAAGAGTTGGAGAACTTCTTGTTGATGCTCGATGTGATCTTCCACTGCTTGAACCTTCAAATTTTTTCTTAAAGATGATGTGATGGATGGTGGATGATATCCATAAAGTGCCATAAATGGGGTCATTTTTGCTGTAGTATGGAAGGAAGTGTTATACCACCATTCAGCGAGAGGTAACCACTTGACCCATTGTGTTTGTTTATCGTATACAAAACAACGAAGATATCCTTCCAAACATTTATTTACTATCTCAGTTTGACCATCAGATTGAGGATGATAAGATGAGCTATGAGCTAATTGAGTACCCAAACAAGAAAATAACTTCGTCCAAAAATTTCCAGTAAAAATGGGATCTCTGTCGCTCACAATAACCCTTGGGCTTCCATGTAGCTTTTGAATTCTGTCCATAAATGTAGTAGCAAATGTACTTGCTTTAAATGGATGAGATAATGCACAAAAGTGTGCATACTCGGTAAGTCTATCAACTACCACCATGATGACACTCTTTCCTTCGGACTTAGGTAAACCTGTGATAAAATCCATTGAAATCTCCTCCCAACGTTGACTTGGAATGGATAAAGGTTGTAGAAGACCCGGGGTCTTAATTGTCTCAACTTTATTCTGCTGGCAAATCAAACATTCCACCACAAAATTTTGAATATCAGATTTAAGGCCATCCCAAAAAAATTATTTCTTCACCCTATGGTAAGTTTTTAAAAATCCTGAGTGTCCTCCTAAAGGAGAAGTGTGCAATTCCAAAAGAATCTTTTGTTTTAGTTTGGAATTATTACAAAGATATAAGCGATCTTTGTACCATAAGGAATCATTTTTCCAACTAAATGTATCAGATGTACTAGGATCTTGCTGCAACTTTTGAATGAGTGTCCATACATCTTTGTCCTTCTTCCATTCATCTCTTGCTTCAATTATCCAATCTGGTTGGATAATAGAAATGGCACAAAGCAATGCTTCCACCTCCTCATTCTTTCTTGAGAGTGCATCTGCAACAACATTAAGCTTTCCTTTTTTGTAGATTATTTCAAAGTCATAACCCAACATCTTTGTGACCCATTTTTGCTACTCTTCTGAAGATAGTCTTTGTTCCAAAAAGTGTTTAAGACTATCATGATCAGCTTTTACCTTGAAGTGTCTTCCCATTAGGTAAGTTCTCCATTTCTTTAGTGCATGCAGTATTGCTAACATTTCCTTCTCATAAATAGGTTTCTGTAAATACTTTCCTTTGATTGGACGACTTTCAAAAGCAATGGGTCTTCCTTCCTGCATTAAAACTGCACCAATTCCATTTCCTGAGGCATCACATTCCACAAGAAAGGTTTTTGTGAAGTCTGGTGTAGCTAAGACCGGTGCTAGGCACATTGCCTCTTTAAGACGTTCAAAGGCCTTAGTTGCTTCAGGAGTCCATGAAAATGCATCTTTCTTCAATAATGTTGCTAGAGGTGCTGCTATTCTCCCATAATTCTTAACAAACTTGCGATAATACCCTGTTAACCCGAGAAATCCTTGCAACTGCTTTATGGTTGTGGGGACTTTCCATTCCTTAATGGCTTTAATTTTGTTAGTGTCTACCTTAACACCCTCGTGAGATACAATATGACCCAGATATTCCACCTCTTGTACTCCAAAGAAACATTTGGATGTTTTTGCATATAATTGTTTCTCCCGCAATAGTTTGAGCACCCTGTCAACATGTTCAACATGATCCTTCCAAGACCTGCTGTAGATTAGTATATCATCAAAAAATACTAGCACAAATTTTCTAAGGAAGTTTTTGAAAATGGAATTCATCAACCCTTGAAATGTAGAAGGTGCATCGGTAAGACCAAAAGGCATGACCAAAAATTCATAATGACCGTCATGAGTTCGAAATGTTGTTTTTGGAATATCTTCAGTCTTCATTCTAATTTGATGATATCCTGAATGAAGATCCAACTTGGTAAAATAAATTGCTCCATGTAATTCATCCAATAATTCATCAATCATAGGAATGGGAAATTTATCTTTAATGGTGAGCTATTGAGCTCCCTATAATCCGGACACATTCGCCATGATCCATCCTTCTTGTGTACCAATACTACAGGAGCAGAGAAAGAACTTTGACTAGGTTGAATTATACCCGCCTCTAACATTTCCGCAATCATACGTTCAATTTCGCTCTTTTGGAAGTAAGGATATCTATAAGGCCTGATGTTTGGAGGAACACTTCCTGGAATCAAATGAATAGCATGATCATGATCACGAATAGGTGGAGTCCTTTGGGAGTTTCAAACACCTTGGAATGATTGTCCAAGACTTGTTGGAGATCTGCAGAAATAGATGATTTTGATGTTGGAACTTCTAGTGAGCATAATTGTGCAATTACGCCTCGCTGTTCTTTCTTTAGAAGCTTTGTCATGACATTAGAGCTTATTATCCTTCCTGGCTTCCCCGCAATACCCCGTAATTCGACTTCCTTCCCTTCTGAAAAAAATTTCAAGAAAAGTTCTTGAAAATTAAAAGCTACCGTCCCCAAAGATTGTAACCATTGTACTCCTAGTACAACATCAGCACCTCCCATAGGAATGGCAAGCATTGGACTAGTCAATACATATTCCCCCATGGTTAGCTCGATATTATGGCATTTTCCAGAGCAATTTATAGTTCCTCCATTTGCAACCATCACTTGACATTCTGGTGCTGGGTATAGGAAACAATTCAATTCCTTGGCTACCTTACAATGAATAAAATTATGGTTACTACCCGAATCAATCAACACTATTACCTTTTTCTTCTTGATATGTCCTTCTATATTGAGAGTTTGAGGAGTGGTAATTCCTGCCAATGCATTACACGATATGGTCAGACTCATTTCTTCCTCTTCTAGGGTTGGTTCCTGGTGTATATCCTCTTCTTGTTCATTTTCTTCTTTCTCTTCACAATCTATGTAAAATAATTTCTTCTCAGCAGACTTATGACCTTTAGTGTATTTGCTATCACAACTGTAGCAAAGCCCTTTTGCTCTTTTTTCTTCCAATTGTTGTGGTGTCAACCTTGTAGGTTGTGGAAATCTAGGCGTAGAAACACTTCCTTCTTTATAGAAGTGAGTGGCAGGCTTCCTTGTCGCCATAATTTTACATTCAATTTTTCTTGCCAACCTGAATGCCTTCTCCAATGAATCAGGTTCCAAAACGCGAACTTCATGTTGGATGTTATCCTTTAAAGTACCTATGAAGAGATCAATCATGTGTTCCTATGGAATATCAGTTACCCTTATATTAAATTTTTGGAAGTCCTCAATGTCCACCCCGACTGAAAAATTTTGTTTGAGATTTATCAATTGGCTAAAGAAGGTGTTGCTCTTTGTATCCTCATAATGTGCTATCATTTCCTCCATAAAAATTGACCAAGTGACAATTTTTTTTTTTGAGAGAAAAGCCATCGATACCATACAAATGTATTTTTTTCTAAATGTAAAGTTTCAATACGTACCTTTTGTGTGTTTTTCACATTATGGAGATCAAAATATTGCTCCATCCGTAGTATCCATGTTACAGGATCCTTTCCATCAAAATTCCTCATATCCATTTTTGGAATATGGTGGTTCTTCCCGCCAACATTAGAGTTTATGAAATCATGATTAGCATTTATTTTGTTCTCATCATGAGTTTCCTCTACTATCTTTTCACCATTAGGAAACATTTTTTGTATCAACTTTGTCAAACCTTCCATGTCTGCTTTTAGATCATTCTTCATGTTTTCCATTTTTTCATCGATCTTAGCTTCCATGTCATCCATCTTAGATTCCATGCCAGCTTCCATGCCATCTATATTAGCTTCCATGCCATTATTCAAACCATCCATCTTAGATTCCACACCTTTATTCAAACCATCCATCTTAGTTTCTACACCTTTCTTCAAAACTTCCATGTCATTTTTTGTTGCTCTCTGTGAGGGCGAAATTTGTTGCACTTGATCTTGTAAATTTGATATGTCATGTTGCCATTCTTCGTCTTCATGAGTCATACTAGAGCCTTCTAAAGGCTTAATGGGTGTTTATTCTTTTTAGGGGCCATTTTAGAATCCAATACTGATATATATTCTACAATATGCCCTTGGAATCAATTCAACTTGATTCTTCAAACAAGACTTATGCAATTTGGGAAAAATAAATACACACCTTTTACTTGCTTTTGAGGAGCTCTATATTGAAATTGAATTATCTCTATAATTGCAGATCCTAAATATCTGAAATTCGGCCTTGTAGTAGCCCTATGAAGCTTCTTTCAAATGTCATAGGTCTGACCTGATTTGGATTCTTCAAGGCAAAGTTATGTCCAATCTCCCACAATGACCCAATTATGGACTGGTTCAGTAGAGCGAACTTGTATGACTTGCCATGTGTCACTGTTTCCTCCTTTGGCTCTAAAATTGATAAATAGGAAACTCAGTCCGTGTACTTGTGACCACTCTTTACAGCATTCCAATCCGATGCTCAGAGAGAGAGTTATGAAGATTTTCCCACGATAACCTCTTTGAGATGAAATTCGGGAGCCTGAAAAAGACCTAACTTTCACAGATCATATCTCCGAAAATATTGCGAACCAAGCTCTGAAAATTTGCGATGATGTTCCTCAGGATTTTGGCTTCGCTCTCTAAAACTTTCAGCTTCTGAATCTTTGTAGAAAAAAATTTATAGTGCAAATGACTCGGTGACCTGTTTAGGTTAAATTCAAGAGTCTACAAAAAGCCCTAACTTCCATAGATCATATCTCCGAAAATATTGCGAACCAAGCTCTGACATTTTGTGACGATGTTCCTCAAAATTTCGGCTTCGCATTTTAAAAATTTCAGTTTCTGAACCTTCGTAGAAAAAAAATTATAGCGAAAATTCCACAATGACCAGTTTGGAGCAAGGAAAACCCTAGAATCCAAAGCTCTGATACCAAATGTTGTGAAACTAGCTCCAAAAATAGAAGAAAAGAGATATCAACGCCTTAGAAATAAGCCACTTCGAGGGGGCAACCTCCAATACATTACATGAATGAACAATTCTTGGATGATACAAATTACAAAACCTCCTTTCTATATATAGAAGTCCACGAGGCCATAATGTAATCTTAGTGGGGCCACAATGTAATCCTAGCCGACCTAACAATAATAATTTAAGGGCACAATAATAACAATATGGTGGTTACACGGGTACAATAATAACAATAATATAAGCATAAAAGAATAAATATTCAAGGGACTATACTAGTAATATAGGGACCTAACAAAGGTTGTGTTAGGTTGCAGAGGGATGTCGTGACCCTATTAGTGGTCATATCGACTTGAGGAGGTGAAGAAATAATTTGTCAAATATTTTCCAAGGCTTGGAAATAAGTGTTGTAATATTTATCAATCGCGGAATTTGTTAAATAATAATAAAACCCTCATATCTGAAGAATTGGTTTTCCCTTAGGGATTTTTCTAGGGACGTTTTGTCCAAAAATATTTGTGTCCATCTTGAGATTGGTTTTCTTCTCAGAGTTTCCACAAATTATTTTGGTGAATTTTCAATCGTGTTTTTATTCAATAATTGCAGTATAATAATTTTCCTCGGAATTATATGCATTGGATAATTACAAGTTGATTGCAATAAGAAATATTTTTAACGATTTTTCACATACAACTTAATGTTGTCAATCACCAAACACATATTCATTCATCACACACACACACACACAAACATATATTATAATTCATCAATGAGAGAAGGTTTATAAAATTTTCCTTCTTATTTCCATGTATATCAGAGAACTCAATTTGCATTGGTGTCCTGATCTATGGTATTTTTCACCATTCATTTATGTTTTATCGACCACCAATATCTTATTTTTATATTTCTATCAAATTTTTACCAACATCTATTGTTATGTTATTGTGGTTGCCAATTCATCCAATTCCTTACTGTACAAAACCCTATCAGTGTTACCTGGACATATATAACCACCCATTTACTATTGACTATTCATTTCCACAATTCCAATATTGAGGAAAAAAATTATGCCCTCCAAAATTTAAGCCTGGTAAACATAATTTTCACTACTCATGCTTCCTGTAGATTTCTCTGTAATTTATGTCTGGCATAGGACTTCACACCAAAAATCTTGGGTTATCACTATATTTTCCTTTTCAATAGTTTCCTATTGACTGCTTACTTGCCCCACTCTGTTACCGAGGCTAAAAGTTATGCCTTCGACTAGCTCATCGTATTAAGCTTGTATTTATCTCTTTTTGTGTTAGAAAATTATATATTATAGAGCAATGGAACATATAAAAATATGTGGAAATACAAACACATAAAACAAGAGAGACACATATATTTGTGGTTCACCCAACTTGGGCTACATCCGCGGAGAAACAACCAGTGACTCCTTTAAATTATTCAGCAAAATGAAGAGACACAACCTACAACAGATCCGTTGTAATATCTTTTACTTTCTTACACAATCCCCATTTCTCTTTCTCACTCAGAATACACACACCACACACAGCCGCAATACAAATCCCTCATAAGAACAAAGGGGTTGCCTTCTAGAGAAAAAAAACTCTAAATTAAACATAGCTTCTACCGTCAAATCATCCGCCTAATGAACGGCCCAAATTGACTACGAAATTACAATATTTTACAAGGCAATTTTACATCTATTTTTAGTTTCGGGAGACCGCTGGCCCCCCGACACCCCAGCCAGGGGGACAAGTCACCCCGTGTTGAGGAGTGTACAATCTTCCTGAAATATAGATTCGTCTGATAACAAAGACCTTTAAATCAAAATGATAATCAAGCTCCACACTAAACATTTTGCCACATGTATCTTTTCTTAAAAATCCCCATAATTTTCTTTTTCTCACATCAAATTTCTAAGTTGAAAATTAGAAATTTCTTGAAATTATCTTTCTTTTGACTACTCATAAGTCAAATTCTCACTCTTGAGCAAAAATATAAAACCTGCAAAATTTAGACTTTATTTTCCCCAACGTACATTTAAGTGCACTGAGCGCATCCTTCATTTTGAAATTTGGCACTCGTATGCCCTTAAGTGTTTTTTACTATCCTCAAATTGCATATATATCTATTCACATTTAACTACCACATGGCTAACATGGCATTTTCCTCATCATCCCCTTCAACGTTATTGACACTTCAAGTTGTGATCCTCGCTTGCCACCTTGGCCATTACATGGCATATATGTCCACATCACTCGCGGTCTCATGTCCCATTGATTATATATATATATATATATATATATTATTTTTTTTTTGCTACACCCCACAAAAATAAAAATATATATAAAATATGACACATATTTATGGTCCTTTTGCCACGTGCCACTGAGTCCAAATGCCACCTTGGCACACACTTGCACGAACCATAATATAATGTTATATTATACACGTGGGGCCCTCCACGCAATCCATGTGTCCCACACATTCCATAATCCACTTTGGTCATATAAACATGTCATCATTTATCATATTTCATTTCATCATCTGACTGTAGTGGTGGTTCCAACAATACAATAGTTGAAATTAAATAGCGGAGAACCCCCTTGTTGACGTCACAAAGGGTGTCGGGGTCCGCTATCACGATTCCTTTCATGGTTCCATGCCCGCGATCGAACGACGAATATTTGTCATGATAAATCAACAAAAAGTAAGGGTACCCCCCTGACGTCACCTCCGAGGTTGGGGTCCGCTATCAATGTTCCGCCCCTTACAACATGGCTCATCTCGTAGCTTCGTAGCCTGCCACCATAGCCCATCTCCACATCTCTCCAACATGCCTTTGTGGCCATATGCTACCTTCAGGATAGTGGCCTACCTTTATGGAATTTCAGCCCTATGAATATTTTTTTTAAATATCCAACTCTAACAAACTTGTTGCAGTCTTCATATTCTAAAGCTTTCACGTGCTTTGAAAGTAACCACTGTAGTTGTTCGTCATGTCGATGTGAAACGTTCTTCCACCATGGCTATAAGAAATTAATAGTTTTTTGGGTAACTTCCTTGTCTTTCATTTTACATTAAGTTAAATTCGCATTTATCCTTCTTCCAGGAGTCCACATGGACATACATTTTTTAACGGTAAAGCAATGTTGATTTCCACACAGAAAACAATGTTGTACAGCCAAAGAATCTTATTGTAATGTATACCTTTCTCTGCAAAAAGAAGAACGCCATCTCACATAACAAGAGATTGAGTAATTCATCCCCTCAAATATTAGCTTCTAAATCCTTGCACAATCTTTTATACTTCATAATAAACTTATTCAAAACTTCTGCTAATTGAAGAGCCCACGGTGAAAGTATGGTCTCAAAAGGTGGTTTAGGAATTTGGTCAAAGAAAATTCTGAAATTGTGTTCTGTAAAGTTCACTAACAAAATTAAATAAATATAGACCGCCAACTAACAAATACCCATTTTATAAACACGTAATACACAAAGAAATTTCTACTAGGTTTTTCCATAAATTGACAGAGACACCATATAGCAGTGCTAATATAGGAAACATGTAATCCACAATTTCCCACAAAATTTTCCCTTAAATTATTGGAAAGATTGCTTGTCACCTATGTACATTGTTATTACACAGATTCAACCCTATGTGGCCTAAATATCACCCAAAAATCACCAAATTTAAGCCGGTAATTCCCTTCAATCCTATTAAGTATCCTTTTATGGTAATTGTTCTCAAATTTACGGAAATTTTCTGCAACCATAACATTGTCACTTTCATCAAAAAAAAGGTGGATAACATATCCTACTCCAAATTTGGCCCAATTCATACCCAATTTTGTAAACGAGGTCTAATACCACTTTATAATGTCCCCAGCCACCAGTCGGACAACAATACGTAACCAAAACCTAAAATTCACCAAGAAATTGACCAATCTTTTAGCAGAAGTATATAATCTCTAGGTTTTATTTGTTAACCCTGGCTCACTGCTTGAGCCCTAGTAATTATGTACAAATTCCCATTGTAGTTCAGTCATCTGTGCTATCACTCATTAAGTTGTGAAACATTTATTGATAAGGTTATACAGGTCAATCACCAAATGGATAAGGTCTCCTAAACCTTTTCAATGTGGTATAGGAAAATTTTTACATTTTTAAGCCTATCCTAAGTTTTATGATCACCTCCATTTATGCCATTTCAGTGAAATCAAGCCCATATCATGTCAATTGTCATTTCCTGTACATTTAAACTCAAAAGGGGAACACCTGTTAGTTTTTCAGATTTTCGTAGCGTTTTACACAGGAAAACATCAAATTTTGCTACGAAACTGCCTAATAGTTTCGTAGTGAATCTGTTAGAAGCCTAACTATTTTCGCTACGAAAATGTGTTTTCTAACCTGGCTTGTTAGAGTTGTATGAGGTGTCATTTTCTGATTAGAGCAGTATAGGTGGAGGTCATTCAAGGTTGTTATGGTAAAATTCAAATGTACATAGTCGTGTTTGATGTCATCATTACCCTTTTTGCTTGCATGTGTTATGATTGAAGCTCGAGTTGCCAGTTAAACTATTAAACCTCACCTTAATATGGAGGATATCTTTCATGAAATTGACATTGAAGAGTCACCCATTGTGCAAGCTGAAGACATTGAAGATGGAGGAAGAAAGATGAAGAAAGGTAAGACTACTAAGAACCTAGATTTTGCAGGTGATGATGCTAGTTTTATATTTCATCCAAGGAAGCCAATGACCAGACATGCAAAAAAGGCCATGGAGAGCAAGAAGACAGAAAAAATCAATGACACTGCTCAGTCAATAAGCATCATAGATTTGTCTCCATCAGCAAAGGAGGAAATGGTTATCAAGTAGAAAAAGGGAAAAGAGAAAATAGTTGAAAAATCAGAGGTAGAATCCCTCAAAGAACAGTTGAAGGAAGAAAATAAGGAGATATTAGATTTGAAGTTAGAGGCAAAGAAGCACAGAATTGAGAAAGTTCAATTTGAAGAGATGAGGAAAATATGGGATGAACAAGTGTCACGTGTTTCAAAATCCTTGGACAATGCAGAAATGTTGCTGAAATGGACTCAGCCACTAAGAGGGGAGGTCAAACATATTAGGAGGATGGACTTGCACTTACAATATGAAAACAGAGCATTAAAGAATCAATTATAAGATCTTCAAGAGCATTTGGACTTGATTCAAGTTGAGTTAGAAAAGAAAGGGTTGAAGATGAGAGTGGTAGAAGAACCCATCAGCCAATTAATTGTGAATGAAGAAGACATACCAAAAGAATGAAAAATTGAGTTGGAATATTTTTGATAAGATCCATGACTTACAAAGAACCTAAAATTTACCTCTGGAGATAAATTTTTGAAGACAGTCTTAGCCTCAACAAATTCTGGTTTTTTGGACAGTTTCGTAGCGTGCTTCAGGCTTGAAGCCAAAAAAACTCTATGAAAATTCTGAAGGTGCATTTTTGTCTTAAAATTTAGTTTTGTCAAGTATTATGGAGGGAAATTGATTGTTTGCAAGATGTCTTGGCATAGTAAAGGTGTTTGAACAACAAAGGTGGCAAGGAGATAGGTGAAAAGGCAGGTTTTCATACGCTACGAAAACTCGCTACAAAATTGCCTAAACTGCCATGTTTCGTAGCGAGGAGATTTTTGAAGATTTTTGAGAATTCCAATAGCACATTAGCCAGTTGGAGACCTCCATCATGTCAGTGGGCCATCTCAGCAGAGATTCATTACTCAAAAGAAGTGTCAAACATCCAATTCAATAGGCAAAACAATGATTAAAGTGAAGGTTATCCATCCCTAAAAAGTAGAATTGTGTTCCACAGATCTAGGGTTGTTTTAAATATGTAAAGTGATGGTGAACTGTCCCTCAAACATGTGATATCTATTATGTAACTTTTTCACTGTTATAAAAACCGAATGTAATAAATAGGAGATAGAGTCCTATTAGGGATTTGACTTCTTAAAGGATAGTTTTCCTTTTTCTATTTCAAGTAAGTAGTTTCAGTTATGATAGGCACGTCAGAGTTAGAATTCAAAGATCTAACCAGATGGAAAGATCATTTACATTGTAAATAATGTCTATTTATAGACTGAACATCGAAGAGCAAAGGGTTGGAGAATATTGCACCAAATTGCTGCTTGTATGTTTTGTCCATTATCAATAATGTACAGTGACATTCGACTTCCAGACCTGAGATTCTCATGAGGTGTTTAATGTGTTATTGCTATGTATCCTTATGTCTAATCACTTGCAGTCGATTTTATCTCTAATTACTCAAAATTCATACTGTTATGCTCTGATTTCCTTTAGGGGTGAAATTACTGTGTTTTCCTTATGTTGTGTGTATGAATCATCTTTGTTAAAGACCTCTATCTGCGTCAGCTTCCATGTGAAGAACCGTTTTCACTAAGAGTATTGATGTTGAATCCATAGCCCAATGGTAGCAAGCCTTCATTTTTCAACCTACAATGATACAAAACCAAATCACAATTCATAGAGTTAGCCATCTAGTATTATCTTTATTGAAAATTGTAAATCCCCTTTGAGAGAACCCTCTCAAACTGAAGAGGCTAATCTTCAGTTAGAAGTGGTTTGAAAGATTTACATTGAGTTGATTGATGAGCAACCAATCAAGATAAATTTGGTGATAACAATATGGATAATAACCCTAGTATGGAATCCATTATAGTATGTAGTTATAAAACAACATATAATTTAAATGCATATCATAATTGGCTGATAATTAATATACACATAATTAGCATATCTCACATTTTATCTAGTAAATATAGATTGTATACAACTTAGGGTTTATTGGTTTAAAATCACGCACGACAGAATAATTTACATATATAAAATCACCAAAACAAAATATGGTTTATAGTAGAATTTCCAATGATTATTAAACACGACACATAACTACATGGCACAAAATATTACCAATTAATTATATACATTTAAGCACAGAGCCCTGGATTTAAGGTTTCCTCATAAAGTTATAGTTTAGCATAGTAAAGCTCATGAATACTTATATGCATATAATGGTCTGCTTGCTACAGGCTCTCCATGTTCCACCCTGTCATAGAGTGGATGGTTCATGGATTTCAACCACGGGTCACCCCTAGCTGGGTCTACAACTCCATGGGAAACAATAACCAAAATAAACAACCATACATCCATGGACAAGGTGCCAACCCAACAATCATGTGCCTAAGGCTCCAGGAACCCTGCAGGACAATTGCCAAGGTTCCAAACCAAAAATCATGCTACTCCAGGGCTACAGGCACCCTCCAGGCTATAAAACGAAATAGATCCCAGCTGATATCAAAACCCGAACTTAGGGCTCACCATCTAGTTTCTCAAGACCGAAGTCTAAAACTATCCTCCTCCTAAGAGAAATGATCATCATAATTGTAGCCATTGTAGTGATAATGAACAATAATAAATATTCCCTAGGAAAATATATACTTCCCATGGTTTCATGGCCTCTCTCTACCATGTCACACACCGAAGCCATGTGAGCCCCAAGTGTCCTCCTATCACCCCCAACTTCCATCAACATCAATTCCATTTTTTAACCGTGGAGTTGTGTGTCTCCCATACTATGGAGTGGGCTCCGAAACCAACCTATTTTATATTATTTTATTATAAATATGTACATCATATTACAATCTCGACTCTCTAGCCACATATATAAAATCATCTTATATGTTTGGGCACAGTGGCCTCTAAACATATCCAACAATTTCTACATGGACGCAAGCCACATAACATAACTCGGCTCATCATCCTAATCATTATATTCATTTGGATCACCAACCTAATATATTTTTACATATGTTCAAATCTCATAAATGGATAGGGTTATTGCATGTAATATATACGCTATTGAATTCATCATTCATTAGTTTTGCTTATGTACATATGAAATTTTGGTTGGTGCTACCAATCTTTCTATTTTATTTGTAGGTTAATTGTGAGTGCATATTTGTGTATCATGTGGATGTAAAATAAAGACACAGTATCAAAGTTGTGCATGTGAGGTTCTCAATATTCATGTATTAAATGTATTGCTACCTATAAGAGGGAGTTATTAGAGGATATCAGTAGGTGTGATGTCTAGAAAAATCCAAAGATTGAAGTGATCCATGCCTATGAGAGGCACTAAGACTTGTGAGAGGTTGTGGGTGAGATGCCCATGTATGTCCATTGATTGGATTGAATCCATTTCTTAAGATAGGAAAAGGAACATATTGGTTGATTTCATTAGTTGATCCATTTGTTGAGGCGTGTCTAATTGACCCATATATAGCTCAATTGTGTTAAAAAATCTCGCAAAGTGTTGCAAAGCTTAGCATCCATATTTTATGCTAAAACTAAAGTAGGTGAGGTCCCATAATAAAAATATTACAAATGATTGATTGTATATCACTATATGTTACATGATTTTATGTTCCACATTATCATCATTAACAATTTATTATCTTTATCTATGCATACTATTTCAATTGAAAAAGTTTTTAAATGCATTCTACAATTAATAGCTCTTGTTACAAAGTTGGTTTGACACATGCATCCTTATTTTGTCACACAAAAAAATGTTGGAGAATAATGATGACCATCCTACAAACCACATTCAATATATATACAAATGTTTGAGGAAAATAATGTGTATATGTAATATTCCTAAATTAGCACACAACTAATTGGAATATTAATTTTTTTTTTTTGCTTTCTTGATTGATGAATAAGAGGATATGGAGATCCATAAATCTCCTTATTATGAATAAAATCAATGCCAATGTGAAAGGAGGACATCTTGGCAGCTTAATTGAGCACTCTTAGGTGTGAAAAGGGGTTGGAACACATAGACTGGGTCAACCTTGACCAAATCAACAACACTGTCATGGAGGAGTGACATTTATTATGGGATAGCACAATTTTAGATGGAGACTCTTTGCATGGAAGTAGTGTCATAAATGAATGGGGCTTAGGGTTAGGAAACTCATCACTTATATAAGGAAGAGGATGAAAACCCTATATCATTATATTTACATCATTATATGATCTCGAGCTGTAGTTATGCCCAGTATGATTGTGTTGTAGCAGCTCTCCGACATTTTGTGTAGTAGCAACATCTCCCATTTGAGAGTATTTTCTTATGGAAGGCTTGTTTCCTCATGTCATATGATTTGTGCCTTACTATTTTGTATGGATTTGCTGCTGATATTCATAATATAATGGATCCATATTGATCTCATATATTTTTACACTGATTTACACTACCATTTCTATTATTGTGTTCATATATTGATGCTTCCCCATTTGGGAATATTACAATATATGATTTATGATGAATAATATGACCATGAGTAAGGACTATGATAATAGTGATAACACATGGTATAATGACAAGAATGTATATATGTTGAATTTTTATGGTAAGGTATTATCATTTATGATAACAAAATTTAATGGCATTTGAATACATTATGTAAAAGTGTTATTATGTGGTGATGTGATTGTTGTGATAGAACGAAAAAATGTTTTGGAAACATATAAGCTATGGGTTTGCACCATAATATTGGGCACATATTGTGATAACATTTTATTAATAGTAAAAAGGTATATGTGATTTATAGTTGGGAACTACAGTGTAGACCATTCACTCTCGAATCTTTGATCACATTTAGTAGTGTCATGCCATACAGTGTTGAGTTACGATATGAGGTTATTGATGGCATTGTTATGCTAGTATTGGAAATAAATTTTAATATGTGATAAAGTGAAGTGTCATGGCATTCATATGATATGAAGGTTTCAACACATGATAGAGTTTGGATGTGATTGATATTTTGAAAGGTGTCATATGTGTTGAGCAATGCATTAACTATGATAATTTTGGGGCACTAATGTCGCCAAATTAATAGCTTACCACTCTTGAAATTCATTGAAATTCAATTTGATTGCTTTGTACTCTACTCTTTAGTCATTATAAAGTTTGTAGTTGCATTTTTAGCTTCGTGTTGAAGCTGAGAATTGATTTTAAATCCTTGGAAAATTTTCAACAAATTTCAGTGGATATTTAATCTCAAACTCTACACAAAAAACAAACTCTAGTTTATATGAGTACTTTATATGGTTAAAAAACATTATTGTAGCTTATTTTTGTTAATAAATGACTTGTCTTGACCTTGGTTTAGCTAGTTTTTTAGTGTGTTTTTCATTTTTCCCTCCTTGCTTGAAAAATATTGTCATTTTACTATATGTTCCTGATTCATCATGAAGCTAAAATTTATATGTTATACTAGCCTATGTTTCTTGTAAACCTGCTCATATTTGAATAATTTTGTATTAAAATGCTCTAGAAATGGTTTAAACAATAATTGGATTGTCATTAATTGAATTCTTTCTCATTTCAGGCCTTGCACCCATCCATATTTTCATTTGTAATCAATCTATTAGGACTATGTAATGAATTTAATGGTATGTGAGTTAAAAAATCTTAGTGTGCTTAAACAATGGCTAGTTATAACATGTATTGAAAATAATTTTTTGAGCTCTAGTTAAAGCTTCATGGAAAATATTTTTCTTTCTTTGAAGTATACAACAAGGAAACATAACAAGGTTTTGAACTCGCTTGTTGTTCGAAAAATATACAAGATATATATCAGACATGCATAATAGCCCAAAGACTGATGTATAGATTTTAGGTGTAAAGAAAAATCAAAATTTGAAATGATGAATTTTTTAATAGAAGTTTTCTTTATTCATTGAAAGAAGAAAGTCCCACAAACTATATTTATAGGTTGTGGCAAAATTGTTTTATTTTCTCCTAATACAAAATGGTGACAATTTGGGATAAAATATGATAAGGGTTTCAAAATGGGTCATTGTTGTTGAGAGAACATGTGTATGGGTTACCGAGTACATGATACCCTAAATTTGTAACTACTTATCTTGTTGGGATTTTGTGGGTCTTTCAGATTATTATTTGCATAACAGTCATGTGAAAAGGAAAACAAAAGAGACAACCTATCAAGGATTTTAGATGTGCTTTTAATGGAATATATTTCTATATATTATGAACCATATATGTTGGCCATCCTTAGATCTTGATAACTATGTTGAGTAATTAAAGGTTGCTTTATTTTGTATATACTTATGGGAATTGGTTTTGATTATAATGTTGATTTATAGTAGGATTGGTTGTGCTCTAACCTCCAAATTTTGCAGGGAGGCTAGGACACATGCATTCTCCAAGACCCAGAAATCGTTTTGGGAAATTCCACTCGGAGACAATTTAATTAAAATAATTAATTATTTTTAATGGATGCCTAAGTATAAAATTAGGAAATTAAAATAATGGTGTGAATCTTCTAGAAAAAGATAGAGATCGAGTCAAGATGATCTAAGCCATTGATTAGGACTTAATCTGGGCCTTTGAATGTTCAACGAGAAGATTATAAGAAGAAGCTCGATCAACACTTGGAGAATACATTGAGTGAGAGATCTAGAGATCGAATTCTCAAGAGAGAAGTGCAGCAGTTGTCAAAGAGTGATAGAGGTTATTTATTGCAATGAGGGGCAGGGATAGTTATTTGGTGGAATATTTTCCTGATCCAGAGAGTGCAAGGTAGAGGAGGCAATAAAAGCCACACAGACATTGTGGAGTTCCACGTAGAGGTACCGTAGAGCTTCAAAGGGAGTCCGAAATTTCATTGAGGAAATAATCGAGGGTCAATTCTAGAAGCTAGAGAGAGTTTCTGGAGGCCAATAGAGCCTTGTTTCCAGACAGAAAAATATCCAACGGAAAGAGAGAAGGTTGCATCAAATTGTGACGCAGAGACTGCGTAGGGTGATACAATCACTACACAGAGGCAGCACAAAGCAACTCATTTCAAGATGAGGTCAGTGTCGGATTCCCGTGAAAGAGTGAGATTTTCTCACGAGATTTATTTATCATATTTTCCTCTATATTACTTGTCATTTTCAACGGTCATAGACTTGTATTCAGAAACTACTGCATATAATACAAACCCTCAGTTGTTGCACCGATTTTCCCTTATTGGGTTTTCCAGGGGAAATTTGTCCAAAAATAACAGTGTCCATTGTGTCTTTATTTATTTCTTGCATTGTATATTTATTTCTGCATTATTTTGTATATGTATAGGTTGCAGTGTGATGTATTCATTGTTTGTCATAGAAACTGCAAATAAATTATTAACTTAAAATTGACAAATAGGTGAATATTTTCCATTCGCTGCAATAGGATTTTAGATTTAGGAATTTTCACATGGTATCAAAGTGCAGGAAGAGGCCCACGATGAGTAGAAGAGGGAGCTTGAAGAGATGCATAGTCAACAAATAAAAACCCAAAGGGGTTGCGCAGTCCAATGCCAGGTGGGCATGATTTTCGAGGAAACTTTCCTCTCTGAGTGAGTTGACAGAGAGTAATATTTTCCAAATTGAGATTTTTCAGCGACAGAGGGAGCAACGTAGTAGCTTTAGCACAGAGAAATTCTTTAGTTGGGATGAAAATTTTCTACAAATGGTTGTTAGTGAAGAAAAGTGTCAGAAGAGGGAATAAGGAGCACACTAAGGGAATTTATTCCTCAGATAATTCCGAGCCAAGGAATTTGATTTCTCACTGTAGAGTAGCAGTAACCAGGAGAAGATATACTAGGGAGTGTGTAGAGCTAGTCATTAGCTGCGCAGAGGAGAGAGGGAGCAATTCGACATCTATTTGGTGAGATGGCATCTATCGGGTTGAGATATCAAGATCAATTG
>JAXQQM020091754.1:0-21352 GCA_034641835.2 Pinus albicaulis
TATGACGTTAAATTTTTCATGTTTGTTGTGTTGAAGGTTGCAACAAGAAACGGTGAAATTGGCATCCGGAATCAACATCCTTGATCCTAGTGAAAATTAAACAGCTACACTAGGTGGGGCCCACATAGGCTATTTTTAGGTGGAGGTATATTTATAGATGAATGAGAAAATTTTATTTATATATGATGTCTATTTATAGATGGTTGAGAAAATTATATTTATAGATCGCATGTATATTTATAGATGAACGTCGACTATTATTATCCCTTAATAATAGTTGGACAATAAATATTAATCTATTCTCAATGAGCACTTGGAAATAGTTAACTGAAGCGGCAAACGAGTTAGCTATAAGAAATTTGAGTTCAAAGGTTGCTTGGTGGGACATACAAATGGACTTAGTTGTAACTGAGTGATTCAAAGTTGTAACAGAGTTGGAAGCGTAGTTATAAAAGTTGTAAAGTAGTTGAACTCAGTTAAGTGAGTTAAACTCAGTTGTGCTAATTGTAACTGAACATACACTAGTGAGAGATGAGTGAATTAATTATTTAATTAATTCACAATCAATGGCCTTACATGAAAATGAGGATTTAATATTGTTAACTACATGCATGTTAGATCCAGTGAAGACACAGTTGAGAGATAGGTGAAAGGGACAGTTTGACTATCAGTTGTGACATTAGTGAGTGCACTCATGCAACCACACACACATTGGAGATTCCTATGAGGATTGTATAGTCAAGGTAGGCTATATTCATTCATTCAGAGGTTCTTTACCATCAGGGATTGCGCAGTGGAGGTAGGTTGTCTCGAGGCAATAAATTGGCATGTGAATTTGCCAATTTTTGTATGACAGTGTGAGATGATTGTATATTGTACTTAGAGCTCTTGGATTAGAGTTTTGCATGAGATTGTTTCATGATCCACGATATACACATAATATATGATAGTGGGGTTTTTATATTTATGCTTTCTTGGTAAAAACATTTGTGTTATGTGTGATTGATCTTTCTTCATGTGTTTGCAATTGGCGGTCATGTTTTAAATTTCCGCAAGAATATTTGTAGAAGTGATTTTGTATTTAACAGTGGCATATAATTTTTATATCACGAGAATACAGGAAATATATAATTTGTATTAAAATTTATACATGGTATCGGAGCACAGAAGATTGCAATTTTGAAGCAGGATCTGAGTTTGTTGGTGGAATTAATTCTAAATTGCTGCATGAATTTCTTGGTGTGACAGTTGAGTAAACATCAAAATGGATTTCAATGGCTTGTGGCTATATTATGCACTTGAGGGCAGCTCTAAATAAATTTCCTAGAAGGATAGGATGGAGGCGGTGCTCGAAGATAATGGCTTGAAGGAATTCATTGACAAAGATGTTCCTAAGCCTACTTTGACGGATGTTGCATTACTTGATGCATGGCAAAGAAAGTGGCAAGGGTGAGGATGATTCTGTTGGAAGGAGTAAGAGACCACATTGTCTCAAGCCTTCATGGGAAAGCCAAACCATATCCTATGTGGAAGGCTTTGATGGATATATTTCAAAGTAGTGGCAACCATAGGAAATTGGAATTGATGGATAAACTTAGAAAGATCAAGATGGAAAAGAACGACACTATTCTGGTATACTTAACAAAGTTTTTCCAATGTCGAGATGAGATTGGGAGTGTAGGAATAAGTATTTCTGATGATAATTTGGTGAGTTTCTCTCTCTTGGGACTTCCGAAGAGTTGGCATGATTATGAATACTTTGTCAACGGACGGGAAAAATTGCTAGATTGGGAATGACTCTCGTCGGATCTAGTGCAGGAGGAGTTAAGGTGGAACACCATAGATGGCTCTTCATCAAAGCATGATGATGAAGAGGATTGTGCTTTAGCTGCTAAGTCGAAGAAGGTGATGGGGAAGAAATTCCATTCTAAATCTGAGGCCGGTGAAGATGGCAAGGAGCACAACATGTCCAAAGTGAAGAGTTTTCATTGTCACGAGTATGGACATATTGCCACAAATTGTCCACAAAAGAAGAAGAAAAAGATGGCTACTGGAGTTGCAGTTGCTAAGGCTCTTGCCTTGCAATTTGAGCTTGAATTCTCTTTAATTTCATTCATGGTGTCAATTGCATTAGGATCGAGGTGGTACTTGGATAGTGGTGATTCCCTTCACATGACAGGAGATAAGAAACTTTTCGGTGACTTGAGGAGAAATATCTCCAAATGCATATTTATTTGGGCGATGATGGATGATACATTGTGACTGGAATTGGTACCATTACCTTTAAGAGGGAATCAGGTAAACTATTCATTCAAAAGAGGTAATGCATGTACCAGGTTTGAAGAAAAATTTAGTCTCAGTCTCAATGTTAGAGGATAGAGGCTATGATGTTGTCTTTAGTGAAGGAAAAATTTTCCTGCGACACAAAGCAACAGGGAAAGCCAAGAAGGTTGGGATTCGATTTAAAAATCTATATAGACTTGATGTAGATGGGATTTCTACAGAGCTTCCTACAATTGGGAAGTGTGAGAAAGTCATGCAATTAACCCTTGAGAGGGAGCTGGATTTGCATGCAGGTAAGAGTGAACCTCAAGATGTGGAGCAGCCACTTGCAGAAGATCATGGAGTGGGAGAAATCATTCATGCAGAGAAATTTCGAGGCATATGGGAAGAGGGAGTGCATGTAGCTATACCACCAGGTGAGAGGTGGGGTGACATGCATGAATAATCCCAAGAAGAAATTTTGTGCAAGATTCATTGAGATAGTGTGGATCTCATGAATCGAACCTGGCTACAAGGAGCCCACAGAGCAGTAGTAGCCAGATCAGTTGGATTGATGAAGTCAAATGTCGTGAGGACATGAAATCAAAGTGATAGTGTTAGATACTAGAGCACATATCAGAGTTGGTAGCAAGTGCAGAGTGCATGGATGCAGGTGTCAGCAACACAATGGATCCAGAAGGCATGTGCAGTTGGTACCTGCAGAAGTCAGAATACTTTGATGACAGATGCATTATACCGATTCAGTTGTTTGGAGGCTATTTAGTTTTGGAAGTGTTGCATGTGCGAGAAACACTAGAGAAGTTTTGCATGCAAAGGTTGTAAGGCACATGCATGGAGTTGCATGTCACATGCAAAGGCATTCCTTTCTTGTTGAGATGGAGTGTTGAAGGTTGCAACAAGAAACAATGAAATTTGCATCTGGAAACAACATCCTTGATCCTAATGAAAATTAAGCACCTACACTAGGTGGGGCCCACACATGATATTTTTAGGTGGAGGTATATTTATAGATGCATGAGAAAATTTTATTTATAGATGATGTCTATTTATAGATGGTTGAGAAAATTCTATTTATAGATCGAATGTCTATTTATAGATGCATGTCGACTATTATTATCCCTTAATAATAGTTGGGCAATAAATATTAATCTATTCTCAATGAGCACTTGGAAATAGTTAACTAAAGTGGAAAACCAGTTAGCTATAGGAAATTTGAGTTCAAAGGTTGGTTGGTGGGACATGCAAGTGGACTTAGTTGTAACAGAGTTGGAAGTGTAGTTATGAAAGTTGTAAAGTATTTTAACTCAGTTAAGTGAGTTAAACCCAGTTTTTCTAGTTGTAACTGAACATACACTAGTGATCGATCAATGAATTAATTATTTAATTAATTCACAATCAGTGGTCTCACATGCAATTGAAGATCTACTAATATAAACTACATGCATGTTAGATCCAATGGACACCCAGTTGAGAGATAGGTGAAAGGGACAGTTTGACTATCAGTCGTGACATTAGTGGGTGCACTCATGAAACCACACACACGTTGTAGATGCCTATGAGGATTGCACATTCAAGGCAGGCTATATTCATGCATTTAGAGGTTCTTGAGCATTAGGGATTGCGTAGTGGAGGCAGGTTGTTTGGAGGCAGTAAATTGGCACATGAATTTGGCAATTTTTGTATGACAGTGTGAGATGATTGTATATTGTACTGAGAGCTCTTGTATTAGAGTTTCGTATGAGATTGTTTCATGATCCATGATATATACATAATATATGATAGTGGGGTTTTTATATTTATTCTTTCCTGGTAAAAACATCTGTGTTATGTGTGATTGATCTTTCTTCATGTGTTTGCAATTGGCGATCATGTTTTAAATTTCCACAAGAATTTTTGTAGAAACGATTCTGTATTTAACAATGGCATATAATTTTTAGATTAGGATAATCCCATTAATACATAATTTGTATTAAAATTTCTGCATGTTGAGAATTCAACTCCCTAGTTGATCATTTACTTAAAAAAATTATTTCTTATGCATAAGGGTCAAAATCCAAAGTAGGAGATTAGGGAATGTTCATAGGTCTCAGTTTCTGAGAGAGTCTTATATTGTTGCAGGGCCACTTTTCCAGTTGAGGTTCATTAAAATAACTCTGGTTTTGTTTATTGTTAATGTATTGGACCCTTTTGGAAAACAACAGGATGACCGAGTCATTTTTCTGAAGGCTACCTTCTAGGAGCCTATGATGAATGTAATAAGTAGTAATAGGACATATGCATATATTGTTACATTTCTAATACCCAACCTCTAATTTGAACATAATTTGTTTAGAGATGCAATAATTAGAAAATTGAACTGCGAAATTCACTAATCAAATTTATTGAGTATCTAATGAATTTGTAGAAGAAAATAAATTCATAAAGACACAAGCATACAATTAACAAAACACCACAAAACACTAGATAGAAGTGCCTCCTTCCGCAAGGTGTCTTAGCCTCCTTAAGTGATGTGCTCTCCCAGACCACACACGTTGATCTAGAACTATTTTCCTGACCTCAAGACACAAATTCTTTCTAGTGCATAATGATGTATTCACCAAGTCTGTGCTCTTCTATTTATAGGATCAAACTGCTCTTCAACTCAAGAAAATTGGCTCCTCGAACCGAAGTAGAAATGCCTCGTCGAAATTAAGCGTAACTGACATCTAGAACTCAAGTGAACTGGGCTTTTAAACTCGAGTCAAACTGTCACATTGAACTAAAGTTGTCGTGAAATAAAATATCCATGCATGCTCAGTTAGATTTGCTAGATTTTCTATTTTTGACTATAAGAAAATTAGAGAATTTTTTAAAGTCAACACTAAGAGAAAGTGAGATTTCCCCTTTGCTTCACATGTGGTTTTTTTTTCCAAACTATTAAATTTAGCAGAGCCCTTCCATCTCTAACTTCAATTAACAGATATTTCTATTGTTGAGCCTTAGGAATGTTTATTTTTTGATCGTCTATGGGTGGTTCGATGTATATTTTGATTTCACACTTCAAATATTCAATATAAAGCCTTTTTATTGGAAAATAAATGCCTTGTTTGGCTCTTCTAGAAGAGTATTCACTCTGCTTCTTCCAATAATAACTAAAGTGAAAAAAGAGTATACCTATAAAAGTATGTCTTTATAGTCATCCAAAGAACCATGGTGAAAGGAGCAACGTTTGTAAATGAAAAAATAGATGTTTGAAAATGGAAACCAATAGAAAATTTCATATCTTCTTCCACAAAATATTTCCCTCATTTTTGTGTCTTTCTTCTTCCAAGAAAACAAATGTGTATTTCAGATTTGTTATTTCAAGTAGAAATTGAAGTATACATTGATGGTGCCTATGCATAATAGCTCCTTTCATACAACTTCCAGATTATCATCAGATTCTGCAAAACATATTTCTAATAAACGTTGAACATCAAAATAACATTTCCACCTATAGTGCTAACATTGCAAACAACCCAAAATAATATATTGAAACTCCCTGTAAAATGATTTTAAAACAACATTTCTTGGAAAACTAAAACCAAAACCCTCCCTCTGATTCGCCATGCATAATTCATTTTCTGATTGCAATGGGATCCTTTGAAAGATGATCTTCTTGAGAATTAAATTCTTTGTGAACGTGCTGAATATAAATTGAATGAAAAGTTTCGTGGAGTTCCTTAACTTAGTGCTTCCAGTTCCTTAACTTAGTGCTTCCAGTGAGAGAGAACTAGATGATCCAATGGCACAGATCCTTTAAAATTCTGATTACCACTTTCATGTCTCCAGCAACCTGAATATTATGAACACCTTTAACCATAGCAAATTTTAATAGGGCCCAAAGGGCTATTGACCTTGTACGAATGTTAGTACCACTACTAGTTCTAATCTTGAGTTAGAATTAATGATCATAACTGTAATGAAGGACAATACCAACAACATAATCACCCAAATTTGACATGCACCATAGAAATAACTCCAAGTAATATTAGGATTGAAAGAGGGCACATGCCTAAGATTGAACCTAAATGCCCCTGCTTTACACAATTAGTTACACTTGTTATCATCATCTTATTTTCATAAATCTTCTCATATTTGTTTGTAAGAACATACAAGATATTGGGAAAAATCTTGCCATATTATAGCAACACTCTGATCTATTTTCAAGTGATTATCACAAGCTAATGTGCATCTCAGACCCATCCAAGCTAATTTGAGTTGGGATGAGTTGAGTTTGGTAACTTGTGTTCCTTTTCCAATTGAAGCAAGAGAAGGTTATTTGGTTTCCATTATCAATGACCATACATGCTAGTTTGTGCTTGATTTGGCAGTTCTAAGTACAAAGAGCTTCGTTGTTGCTGGCAAGGATATGTTTGGGCATTAGCATCAAGTGTGGATCAATGTAGGTGGTATTGTCAACATCAACCTCTAAGTCTCCAACCTCTCAATAATGCTTAGAAAGGAAGTGAACATTACATTTAGGGTTGAGTTCATTCCTATTCATTGTTAGTCAAATTCATCTCGAAGGAAGAACAAGTTTAGTATTGTGAAAGAGGTTGAAATACTCTGTTCCATGGTTCAAGTTCAATTTTTCCAAGGGGTCAAGTTCTCCACTCAAGAGGGCCATATTCACTCTTACACTCAACTGGTCGAATTCTGTAACAAAGGAAGTACAATAACCAATCACACGGGACCTCAAATTTGGTCTTTGTCTTGTGGGCGTGTTTTTGGAAGGGAGGATTGTTATTTTCTCATTTTCTAAAGTTCATACCTCCTGTGAGTGACATTGTGTTGAAGGAAGAGTTGCTAGAAAATTTCATTGTTGGTTGTAGCATTATTGTGGGTTGATTTAACCTCTTCTGGATGTTATTGCAATATTTGTGTGTGGGTTATGGAGATGCCTTAATTACATGTTTGTAGATGGTGTCATTTAGGAGAAAAAGGGTGTCATAAATTCAGTTGGGTTTGTACAATGAGGAAGAGTTGTTCATACTCCATAAATTAAGCTCATAATTAAAGGGGTCAACGCTGGTCCATTCCAGCCTTAAGAACCGATATTTTTCACTTATTCATAAGCCTCCAAATCAGGTTTAATTACCCTTATTCGCTCATTGTATATTTTGATTTCAATCTAAGAAATTTACTGTTTATGACTTGGCACTATCTTCATATTGCCTTATATCAGCAATGTATAAAACTTATGGGTTTAATATTAGTTTGTGGGTTGAGAAATCAATGCCTATGGCTGATTACTTTCCATGGCTCTCTTATCAATCCATAAATTTTGTAACATGCTACTGTATAATTCTAAATTAATTTCATGAGTGGAAAGGAGTTAGTTTGCTATTGTATAGTGCATATAATTGGTTTATTCCTTGTTGAGTTTAATTTTAATGGTATAATGTTGTCTGTAAGCGTTTTTGGGCATTTTACTAGCACTGTGTTATTCATCTAAAATTAAACAAATTGAAAATTTTAGTTGATACGTTGCATGATTGAAAAAGCTCTGACTATAAAAAGGTAAAGAAACATTCCATGTAAAGTAAAAGGGAGAAATTAGGGATTTAATGACCTGCTTTCAAACAATTTGGACAATATTTTCCTTTTATCAAAAGCCTACCACAAGAATCACATGAAGTATATCCAAAAAACCACCTACAAAATCTGAATAGATACAAGTTTAGAGCCACTGGATTATTGTCTATTGTTTGAAGTAATTAAACTCCAAACTATAACAAGTAGACTGAACTTTCATTGCATGTGACAATGCATATTAATTTATAACCAAACAAGTGATATATAAGATGAGGTAGCCTTGCATATAGAAACCATATATTATAAAAGGAACTAAACAAATGATAAAAAATGCTTGGCATCATGATATAACATATCATGGCCAGTTCACTGTCTCCTTTCTCATACCATAAAATATCTTAATGTAAGAAATATGATCTTAGGAAAATTTAGACATCATCAAATGATACTTCACTAGTCAATATTTTTGCCTTTAAAAAACGTCTCGGGCCTTCCTCATTAAACCTTGATCCACCTCTTATGATACTATGAAGATCAAAATCATCATGGATACTATAATTGGTTGTTATCCAAAATGTACAAGCATTGTAAACATACATGGATGTCAAAAATTATTTCTGGTTATAGGCTCATACACATAATTGCAATCTTCATTGTGCCGAATTCACCAACCAAGATTACTAAAACATCACGATGACCCAAATTTTAACATGATATTTACCATAAGCACCATCCAAAAATACAAAAACATCTATAAGGCAGTGAGAATTACCAACATCAATCAATTATCAAGATTATTATGATTGTTTTCTAATAAACTCGCAAGGTGATACCTGTCACTAGCACCAGTGAGTTGATTTTCAATCTTCTCATCTGCACCCTCAAAATCATAAAACAACCTAAAAAAAGTTGAAAAGTTTATTTGCAACACATAGTCACTTGTAGGATAGTAGGAAATTATCATTGCATTTGAAGTAGAACAATTTGCTTTGGTACTCCGCTAATTCAACAGGTTTAAAGTTAATTTGATTTATAATGCTCCTTCTCCTTGTTGGGTTAGTGGAAATGGAAGCTACAAAAATAGGCAATAAGGTTTAGTCAGTGGTGAACAAGGACCTCCAACTGAACTCTACCCAATTGTGTCAGCTTTGCCCCAGTAACTCGCAGAAAAGACACTAACACTCAGTAGATTTTTAAGATGTTGTAACACATGAAACTAAGTCAATATCATCACAAAATCAGTCCAGTAACAAAGTGACATGAAGAGGAATTAATAAACTTCATAACAATGGTTGCTTCTTAGATTTCCAAATCCATGTTGTGCCACAACTCCTACACGATGCCTCTCAAATGCAGCACAATCAAATCATATCTTCACGATATCCTTATTTAGAACATTTGAAGGAAATGCTCAAGGTTTTGAATACAGATCTATAGTCAAATATTCAAAACTACCTTTTTTGAGTACAAGAATTCCAGCCACGAGAAGTTAACCAGGTTGGTAAGAGTAAGGTATTGTCTTAGCTCCCATAGGGACTCAAATCTCCCAAAAGTGGCCAACTTGCCCCTACTATTTCTCTTTTATTCTTAAATTCACTTTTACTATATTAATCTTGGGTCTTTCGTCCTTATTGGAATTTCTATCTAAGCAAATTTTCTTCTAATTTGTGTGCATGGATTTTATGTCTTTCTATTTCAAAGCTGTATTGTTGGAAAGTAATTTGTATTTTGTTGTTGTCATCAAAACATCTTCATATATATGTTGATTATTCTACATAATTTGGATCTTCAACAGGAAAATAGACATTCTACTACATTCAATTGGATAATTAGTACAATATGGTGGGAGGGGAGAGCTACAGTCAATAAGGAAGTTCTTATAGCGGTTGGCATTTTTGCATCTGTTTACTTGGGGGTTTTATTTACCTAAAAATGTACTTCATTATCTATGTATATTCGAATGATATGTAGGGACTAATTTCATTTTCGTTTGTTAGAATGTGTGGTTAACGTGCATATTTAAAGGATAATGATTACATTTAGTAGTGCAGATGGATTTATTCCCAGCCTTTCATTTTTTAAATTGAATCTTGGTCTAGAGCCCTATTGATTGGCAAGATGCTCCTTGGTTATTTATTTTTTTGCTAAAGAATTAGAAATTATAATAAGCTAATTGTAGTGTTAGAATCTTTGCTACTAGGGCCAGGCCCGGAGTCAAAGAAGTTAATTGTATTCTTTATGAAGTCTATACTTTGTAAACCTAACACTCTTACTGCAAATGAAATTATGTTCCTTCTTTATAATTGGGTTAATATAATAATTAGCCACACAAAAATGAAACCGATGCACATTTTTTTTTAAGGATGCACTTCATGGGAACTTCATATAAACTCCCTTTCCTTAATTTCACCACACAATTAGCAGATTTCATTCTACAGGGTAAGCCATAGGGTGTCGATCTTGTGCGTTTTCTTGGAATTATCAGTTACCTTTGCAGTCCCTTTGGAATGGTCAGGTAGTTTTCCATGGATGCTAAATTTTGGTCGAATCAGTGAAATTTCCACAGCTTTATCCTAGAAATGTAATGTTTGTGTTGGTTCAGTTTCCATCAAGCTTGATTCTACAGTCGTACCATTACTTGATTCACTTATAGTAATTTTATGTAATATCATTTGGAATCAATTTTCAAAAATATTCTTGTTGACTGTAGATCTCAACTAGTTTGCAGATTCAAGAAGAAGATATGATCTGGATGGTTTTTTGAACCTTGGTTAGCTGGATGAGATGTCTCGTCCTCCATTTGAACCCTTTTCTTGTTTAAATCATTTAATAAACTGTTGAGTTTGTGTAGCAGTTGCTATTTACCCATAATGAATGGAATACTTATCAAGTTATCATGATGTGGTTAGATCATACCTTATATACCAAAATATGAATCATGGCACATTCTTGGGTCCTAGAAAGAAAAAACGTTTAAGAAAGAATAAGAGATTATTTAAAAAATATATATAATCAATTGAAATGTTCATTCAATCTCAGGAAATTACTTTGACTTGTGCTTAAATTAAAAGAAACGATGGAGAATTCCTTGGGACTGTTAAGGAGGTTATGCAATCGATATGTGTCCTCAAGGCCATTTTAGAACATGGATGCTAGATCAAATTAGGGTCATCTTATTTTTTTTATTTTTTCAAATAAATGTTCCTTATATTAACACATATTACAACACAACATACATATATCTAAAGGAATGAAAAGGTCCTTAGGAAGGATAGAGCTTTAGAATTACAATATTTAGCATCCTTTTAAAGAACACCCTTGGATATTATCCTGGTTTTAAAATCATCATAGAACATTTCATGAAAGGCTTCTAAAGAAAATTGAGCCCCATTGGAATCTGCATTACAGTGCATCCTTCAGATGGGTGCAGAAAATCTATTCTGATGTAGTGCTAGACACATTGAAAGTTACCTGGAGCAATTATATCACAATCCCATGTAGTGCATCCTTCATATGGAGTGTAGGAAAACTATTCTGATGCAATTCCAGACACCTTGAAAGTGAGGTGGAGCAACTGCATCACAATCCCTTAGAGTGCATCCCTCCACATAATATGTTCATAGAAAATATGGTTCAAGGAGGTCCAAATCAGATATATGGAACGTCTAGACTTCCAAAAAATTAAAAATAGGTTGACTGATCTCATTGATCTGACAATACAGACATTGTGCATCCATGAAGCTATACTTTACAAGCTTGGTTTTAAAGGGTAATTACCGATAAACCATTGACCATGGAAAGCTCATCAACTGAAACAACGTGCTTCCAAATTGTGTTAAGGTGCAATATGCGCTTCCATTTTTTCCTCAATATCCAATTTATGTTGACTATATCTGTGAATGGATGTGACAAATGAAGAGCCTGGTAAAGCTGGCATTCCTTTAATATCCAAACTAGCTTGGTAAAGCACCAAAGCCAATCCCTCTAGATGGGGTTGGGGTTAATTCCATTAAGTGTCTTCTTCAGGGATAACGTTTTTCAAATCTTGTATCCCACTTGCTGAGTATCCCTTTGAATGGATGTAACACATGAAGAGTCTGATAAAGTTGGGATGCCTTAAATATCCAAACCAACCTTCTATAGCAACAAATCCAATCCCTTTTTCTATTCAATTCATGTGTGTCTTTTGCAGGTACAAGGCTTTGTAATACCTTTATTCTACCACTTGGTGACTGTCTTTGTGAATGGATCTGACACATGAAGAGACTTGTGAAGGCTTATAGATCCAGACCAACTTGTTTACTGTAGAAGTTCCTTGTGTGGGTATGAGGCTTTGCAATTCTTACTTTGAAACATTATCTGATATAAGAAATCCCTTTTCTTGAGAGATCAATGTCCAAGGCCTCCAATTTATCTTGAATTGATCCCAAAGTCCCCTTTACCCAAAAACCCCTTTTTAGTGAATTATTTAAGCGATAGCCTCTGAATACAAGAAAGAGCAGTAGCCTAATCTACAGCAGCCTCTGAAATTCCCATGTCCTTTATATGAAAGACAAAGTGAAATCCTCTTCCAAGCTTCCTAGATTCTCTTAACAATGATAGTCTAAGAAATTTTCAAACCTGCTATTTTTGCTAGCA
This sequence comes from Pinus albicaulis, assembly GCA_034641835.2. NCBI lineage: Eukaryota > Viridiplantae > Streptophyta > Pinopsida > Pinales > Pinaceae > Pinus > Pinus albicaulis. The sequence goes on from JAXQQM020091754.1 coordinate 12,478, forward strand.
TACCACAGAGCTAAAATGGCCCCTTCATTCTCACGATATGTTCATTTTGAACAATTATGGACTGGGGAGCTTCTTCCACTGTTTGAAACTGAAAAGGCATCAAACTATCCACTTAGAAAACGAGATTTTACCCTGTAAACCAATGAAGATCAAGCCCAATCCTCCATCTTTCCTAAACATCATGGAAAACCATGATTTATCTAGATCTTCATATAATACTTCTGATTAGTAGCCTAATCTATATATAATACTTTATATTGATTGTTGTGCACATAGTATCCACTTTATTTTGAATTTAGGGGATCAATATAAAGTTAATCCCTACCTTTAAATAATTTTCCAAGGTCTGGTAAATGGAGCTCCTTGAACTACCATTCCCAAGGTGTTTGGTTGACTTGTTTGCATTGAGTACTTCATATTAATTGTTGTGCACATTAATATCCACCTTATTCTGTTGTGAACTTGGTTTCACATGTTAAATCCAAATTTAAATTTTTCCTTTTGAGTCCCTTCCTACTTACAATCATTTAGAGATGGGGTCTCCTATGCTAGGAACACCAACATCCCCCTATCCCCCATGAGCCCCCCTAAAATTTGGGGGGGTGTCTCCATATGACTCTCATGTGTGTTTCCCAGCTCCTTCATCCCCGTGTTCTAGAAATTTGGTCGAACATTAGAATTATCAGTGTAAGGATAATTAAACCATCCCCTCTTATAACTGGGTAATTGAGGCTTTTTAAACAAGAACTAGTTTTACTTGTTCAATACAAGTTCAATTTTTTTTATTCCAGTCCCTTCCTATAAGTGCATAGATTCATCTGCTAGCATTTTTGGCTTAATGAGGATGGTAATTCCCTTTTATTATTGTCATTAGATTTTTGTACATCTATTTTCTCCATGATTTCGTTGTCCCTTGAAGTAATATATGATGCATCTAAGAAAATGCAGGATTTTGTCAAATCTTAATTACTTCTCACTTTTAAAAACCTTGAAATAGTGGACTACAAATTTCTATATTCAATACCAAACAAATATTAATTTATTGAGCACATGGTCACGTGATTAAAGAAATTTTTGTGCTTAGACTTGGGTTCAAAACCCAGAAGACATGTTGTTACACTAATGTTTCCCACAGAGTTAAATTCCACATCCATGGTTAGTAGTAATCCAAGTGACATGCATGGCCTAAGGATGTTGAGTATCTCAATGAATGATGCCAGGTTCAAGCCTTCTGTGGAATTTACAAAATAGATACTTCTTTGTCATGACATTTGCTCCAAAGAAAGAGCCAACAGTTAGCCAAGGGCTATTTAACAACAAAGGAGAAAAATAATGTCTATAGCCTTTACATACTTCATTATAGACATTTTTAACTCATTATTAAAAACCAGACCTAACCATAGTTGTAGCACTAATTAGGGAAAATCCTTGGCTTACCCCTGCAATATTACCAATTCAAAACACTAATAGGTTATCAATAGGTTGTTGGTTCAAAACTCATTGACTAGGTAGATCAAATGTTAAGACATACAATTTAGTTCAATTCTTATCACAAAAATATATAAGTGTACCCAAAATGACCTAAAATTTTTGGGTTCCCTTCTAATGAAAAATTGTTGATTCACCCATTATAGTACATTCGTTATAATTGTGTACTCTTTTTTTGCATCTTGATATTATTGTTTCATATCCTTCTATACTATTTTATTTTTTAAATATATTTCTTGTATTGTTAATATTTTGTGTTTACATCCTCATCCCTTGCTTTCTCTTATTGTCTCTAAACTTTGTGGCAATATATAATTATAGACATAATATTTATGTATAAGTGTGTGTATCTATTACATGATCATAAATTCCTAGTACTTCCCTTAATAAATACATAAGCATGAAGGAAGTCTTGTGATGGGTACAATGATAATTTTCCATCTTGCTTCATAGTAACCTGATCTGTAAATGTTGTTATTCTCTTTGGATTGACAAGATCTAAATGAATAATGTTTTTGTTATGCTAATATAAGTCCTTTGTTTATATGTGAATGCATGTACTTTGTGGGACCCTTGTTAGTTTATTACTATTTAGTTCCATTGAGGTCAATCATACCTAGTTTGCTTGTGTAGTTAATAATATTTGTAGGATTAGTTTAGGTTCAGCTGCATGGAGTTGTGACGTAACTCAGTTTGTACTTTTGAATGTTAATAAAATTATCTTATTCTATCTATCTTTAACTTTAGACATGTTGTAATAATATTTTTTATGTAAATAAGGAACCAGTAATTTTCCCTTCATATGTATCAAGTGATATGAGAAACTCCTCCCTCTGGATGTGTGTTTCTTATGGTTTGAGTGTTTTCCATCAACATTTTTGGCGGCATTTTAGGCCAATAATAAATAGGTTGTATTTGATCCTTGGAAGAAATCTAAATACTAGCTTTTATTTTAAGCAAAATTGTTTAGTAGTATTTATTTCTTTCATTAAAACAAATCATCACTATTTTGTTTTCCTAAATCTTTGACAAATTTTTATATCAATGCTACTAATTGTGGAAAACTGCCTTCTATGTATAGATCAGGATTTCTATGAAGGAAGAGTGTTCAGGTCACAGGTGTTGTCAAAGATGGAAAGAATACATTTCTTCTATAAAAAATGGCTCATTCTCTCATCTCATTTTCTTTTATGCATTCTCCAGTTGCTGCTCATACACCACCTTTACCTTCCACTTATGTGAGTGATTTAAGTGCATTTTCATGTGAGCCAGCTGATGTTGTTGAATCATCAAGGCCTGCCTACTCCAACAAAGGTGCATTATCTACTCAAGTTGTTTCCCCACAAGAAAAATTAACATTGACAAGTAGGACAGGAAATTCGGGCTCCCTAGCTTTTGAGTTTCCAACCTCTTGTTTTGCATCATCATTTGTATTTTTGTCATCCATGGATTCATCTAAATTATCTTCTCAAAGGAATTCAACACTAAATCCCAATGCAAAGGTAATAAAATGGGTTGTGATTATGTTTTTTATTTATATAATATGCATTTGTTATCTAGATTTCTGGAACGTTGGTAAATAAAACCCAAGTCATGGATTCATGTCATTTGTGTTGTGAAATTATCGGCGTTGTTTTTCAGGAATTCAAGCTTAATCCAAATGAAAAGAGATATACCCCATGTTTCTCTACACCTATATTTTTATGTTGCAGACAGTATTCCTCCTATGACACTCATACAAAGCGCATCAACAGGGCTTGGTGTAAGCTCTTTGGCACAACAAGTTTCTGAACCTGCAAGTTTTCTTAGTACAATAATGGTGTGGTTGCATATAGAGTGAGTTCTACTTCGTATATCTCACCTGTAGCCACCTTTGTGCCACATGTGTCAAGAGATGTTGTATCGACAACTTTGACTACACAACCAACAGTCGACAAAATCCCCCCTCCAGGACAACATGTATGTTTTTTGTACCCTTGGATAGAGAATACAAGTTATCTGTTGAGATGTATTTTATGAATATGCTCTAGTAGAGAAATATAACTTATTCTATCCAGATTACATTTTTATTTTCTTGAAGAAACTGAATTTTTACTCTCATATAGTATACTAGTATTCTACATAACATGCATTAAGATACTGATTCTTGAATAAATATGAACTTTTCCAGATTAAAGAATTAAAACATGCATTTCCTTTTGAGTAATATTTAATCCATAGTACCTCTGTGTGTGAAATTTGAAATTACAGAAGGACCAAAAGTTTGCAAATTTATTACGCAAAAAATTACAGAAAGTTTGAAAAATGGCATAGTAAAATGTTAAATAAAATGTTCAAGGTGATCATAATTGATCTCTTTTTTATACTTTACAGTGAGGATATTATGATTTTTGCAAGATAAACATCTTTCCTTAGTCACATATGATTTCAACTGAGGAGTTACAAGAATCAACACCATCTTTGATTTGAACCTAAATAGTCTTATTATCTCCAAGTATTTCCCTTATCACAATGGGTAGTAGATGTTATTCATGGATTATTTCTCTCATTATATCTATTAGTAAAATCCACAAAATGTATCCTTATATTTGAATCTTTGGAAAAATACATATGATTGTTATCATTTAAATTATTCATATCTCTTGGAGCCCAAAAATCCATTTTCTTTGGAACAACTTTATCTATAAACTCAAAAACAACCCTATTATAAGTTGAAGGCCCATTATGTCCTCTTGAGTCTTGAAAAATTGTGATTAAATGAAACTGGATGAGGACCAGATCCAGGTTTACCATGTCAAAACCTAAGTTCATTAATATGACAACCTTGGTTTGAAGATAACCACCATACAAACTAGGACGACCCATACTTATTGTTTCCATCTCTCTTTCATCATCAAGAACAACATACTAAGGACCTGTAACTCGTGGAGGCCCATGGTAGTCACTACAATGAAATTTATTAGAATAAATTCCATGTCCACACGTTTTTATATTTAATCTATGCATCCAATGTGACCATTTCTTATTATGAGATTTACCACATCCTAAAATGGCATCATTCACATAATTTTGAGGAAGTATACAAAGGTCAACATAATTTTTTTCACATTTACCACTTCCCTCACATTTCTTGGTTCCTGCATCTCGAGAAATTTCATAACAAAAATAGGAAAAGTCAAGCAGCAACGAAAATGGTCCACTGGTCTCTTTTCATCTATTGATATTAGAATGAAGTTTTATTAGAGACATTTTTTGCTTTTTTTTTAAATTTTGGTTAGAAAAGGGTTTGCTCTTGGTTTTACGTGACTTTAAATTTATCATATGTAGCATGTTGATAAATGGAAAAGAATAACATGTGACATTTATCTTGCAGAAATTGATGTTGAATGAAAGGATACAAGCTTAACCAGGCTACAGTTCACTTTGGTAAAGGCAGAGTAACATCTTAATAATATGCCTAAGAATACACTATATATAGAGATTTAACATAATTAATATATGGATGTTTCTTTCGTAGGTATGTTCTTTTTTGTACCTAATATATCACAAGAAGAAAAACATTGATATTGTAGAAATTGTTTGAGGACATTATTGAGGTGGATTTTTCTGATGTCCTACTTAATTGATGCCTTCTCATATGTCAAAAACGCTTTAAATATGAATTAATATGTTCTTGAAACAAATCAAATTCAAATTTTATAGATATACAAGATAAAAACAAATGTCAATGCCTTCGTTTGATTGCTAGTTGACTCTCTTGTGGGCAGATTATAGGAAATGTGATTGGAAAAAGGGTGGGGAGACAATGCAGAGCAAGTCTTGGATATGTTTAATTTTTTGTTAGAGATCCTTTAGACACTTGAGCCATTGACTTTGGAAATGTTTCTAGTAGAGATTCCTATGTTTTTTAATGTTGTGATTCTTTCATTTCATGGTTATTTTGGACAAGAAAATGTTTTAAGAATGACAGACAAGACATCATTGGAAAGGTAAAGAGATTTTTTATAATTGAAATGTACATTCCATGATATCCTATATTTATTGTTTGATTGTACTTTGAACGTTTCTTTTGATTTTGTTTTTTCTTTTAAATATGAAATTTAAAATACTTGGTATCATGTCCATTTAGAAAATAATGAAAACTTGAAGATGAAATTAGTATTACACGATATTGATTGGAATCCTTGTAACTATTTTGTGCTAAAATATTTTCATGGTTATCAGAAAAATTTACTTTCATGTTTTTATTTGAGTACATTTTGTTTATATACTTGACCAAGTTCATGTGTTAGAAAATGAGATGTTATTGTCGAATAAGACGACAATGATTAACATCACACCTCAAAGTATTTGTTTTCACAAGTTATCTACAACTTGAGATTTTTAGCGTGTAACTTATAAGTTGACGTGATTGTGCCTAATCTTTCCCTAGAGGTTGAATACTAAGTTACTAAGGTGTTATTTTCTATGGTGAAATTTTATTTTCTTTGTTTATATAGGTCATCTGGCCACATAGTGGCCACTATTTCTCAACTGAAGAAAACTTGTTCGAGTTTCTTGCTTGTATGGGGAAAATGGATTTGACATTGTTGATGTTGAGTTATATGTCATATAAATTATTTATAGTTCGCTTTATTTTATATTCTAGCATTCATTGTCTTTCATGTCTTACACTCAGCATTGTATCTTCTTTTGTTTTCAGAAAAGAGACTCAATATTGATGGTAAGAAGCATGAATTGAAGAAAGAGGAGAACAATAACACTGGAGCAACAAATGCAAAAAGGGGGAGAGAAGAGAACCAGTCTAGTGCTACCCTTAGAGCCAATATCCCGCATAAGAAACACACATAGAGACTGATGGTCAATTATTCAGAGTTGGTGAATTCACCCGCAATGCCTTGGAAACACAATGATAATGTTTCGAAGTGATTGAAACATCATTTTAGGTGTAAATTTTAGTACATTAAATACTATGTTGGAAACTCACATTGTAATACTTTAACATTTGATATAATATAATTTATATGGTTGGAATTATTTATAGTTGCACTTGATATTGTTTAGTATTGTAATTAACATATGCAACTTTGTGTTTTCAAATTAAATAGATATACACATTGTATGACATTTTTTAAATTTAGTTGCAAAAACATATTAATTAATTGATGTTGATTAATAATGCACACATAAAATCAATATAAAACTACTGAGTTAGTAGTTTGTGTTGATTAATGATTACATAAATAAAATGAGTATACGCCTAAATTAGTCATTTATAACGATTATTAATGAAAGTAATGAAATAAATATAAACTACTAAATTAGTCGTTTATACAACGAATATGAAACTACAAAAAAATGATTTATGACTATTTCTAATGATAATTTTTTTATTACAAATGACAACTAAATTTTGCATATATACGACTGTTAGTAGCCAATTTATAGTATATTATAACACGACCAAAATTTAGTCATATTTTTTTTTGTCATTAATTGGTTTCAAACAATGAATAAAATTTGCATATATATGACTACTAGTAGCTAATTTACAGTATCTTATAACACGACCAACATTTTAGTCATATTTCTTTGGTCATTTATTGGTTTTTTCAGGTGATCATATAGTAATATATTTTGCTGTATATTTGGTCATTAATTGTGACAATTAATAACCACATTTATGACTAAATATACTACTAGATGATAAAATTGAGACAAAATAATTAATGACTCAGCTAAAAATGACTAAAAGTTGGTCATGTTATAAGATATTTTAAATTAACTACTACTGGTCACCGACTGAAAAATGGTCATTTATATGCAAATTTTAGTCGTTTTTTAGTAACTAATTAGCCATTTTGTACTAGTGCTTCAATTGTCTGATGACCGCTAGTTTATGATAATGTTCATCTCTAAGAATATTGCCTAAAATATTGTTATGTACCATTGCAAATTTTACTGTCATTTAAAGGGTGGACAAAATTCTTGCAGCGATTTTTTTGATGGAGGTGAACCAATAAAAATTAAGTTCAATGTCAGTTATAATTATTTTTTTCCAACTTTGGAAATTTTAGTGAATGTAAAGATCAAATAGGAGCCAAGTATATTGCCATTGCTGCTATAAAATCTACTACTTTTCTGTAGACCATACTTCAGGGACTTCCAGAATTCTGATGAATGTGTAGTTTGAGGAATTGTTTCATAGGTGAACAACTTGTTAATTTCTTTCTTGCATATTGCAAACGTGGAAATTAAGGTTAAGTATACTTTACTGAGGAGACGTTGATTTGTTTTCCTGAAATTTATGCAATATTTCTTAGCAAGGGAGTATTATATATCTAGAAACATTTAATAATGTTAATAGGTGACAGGTATGGAAATATTGAGTACCATAAGGATCTGATGATCATGGAAGCAATGCAATGCAGAGATGAAAAATAAAAGACATGGAGACTATGTAGATTTAACACTGAATTGAACCACACAACAGGCCTTCCTCAGGCAGATCTATCAACTATCATTGGTGACACATCAAGCATATATTTGGTGACAATTTTTCTACAATTTCTTTCTTTCGTTAATGGTTCACGTAGATCTGGGGACCACACAAGAAAATGAAGCAAAGGAATTAAGATTTTTTTCGTCTACCTGGAAATTCGGAGACAATTAGACGACGAGGCCACAAGGATATGACAGCGAGATGACGAGGAAGGATATTTTCGAGGACGCATATTACAAATAACCTGTGAACAAAAAAACAGAGTAAAAAAATTAAACCCACAAAAAATAAACTAGAGCAACAACAAGCCTTCTCACCTCATTGCCCCTACAACAACAAGCCCTTGCAACAGAAAACACAAACACAACTCAACAGCAAACACAGCGAGACAAACAGATGAGACTACAAATACCTTGCGAACAAAAAAATAAAGGAAAAAAATTAGAACCCACAAAAATATAAACCAAAGAAACAACAAGTCTTCTCACCTCCTCACCCCTGCAACAGCAAACAAAGTGAGACAGACATATGAGACAATGATAAAAAATGGTAACAAGCCTGAAACTTGTTTCGGTTTGCAGGTCAGTATATCTATAAGAAAAATTTTGGCCGAATTATGTTCAAAAATCCGGCCGGACTATTAGTTTGGCCGAAATTTTGTTTTCGATTTTCCCATCTCTGGCCAAAAATATGTTTACCCACGACGTCAATACGCCGTCAATGTAAATGGGAGAATTAGTTCAGCCAAATTAATTTCCAAACTTCGGCCAAAATTTCAAACAGTTCAGCCAAAATTTTATAAAATTTCGATCGAACTGTTGGGAAAATGAAATTTCCAACCACGTTTCTCACGAAAGTGTAACCCACCTTCGCATTTTTACCCAT
>JAXQQM020074397.1:0-12812 GCA_034641835.2 Pinus albicaulis
ACACACATGGTGGAGAAAAACAAGAAAACTCAAGAAAAACCCTTGCATAAAAACACAATGCCATTTCAGAAAACCAAGGGAAGAGCTGAAAACTTGCACCATAATTTTCTGGAGGAGAAAATTTCATCTCACACCTTTGAGCAAAGGAGCATGGAGATGTCTTTTTCAAAAAGGGATCCAATCATTGGAGGATTTCCCACTCATATTTCAGAGATTGAGGGCAACAATGCTATTAGATCTGGAGTTGATCTAGTACCTCATGCAGAGGAAGGAGGAGCACTTGCTCCAAATAGAGTGATGCTTGCATCTTTGCAAGGAAGTCCCCAAGATCTCATGTGTAGAGATCAAGGCACAACCCATATTCTATCTGTGCCATTGTTGAGGAGGTGTGGAACCATAGAAACACAAGGAGGAGATAGAGAGAAGACCCAGCATCATGAGATGATGAGTATACACCCCTATTCATTTTTGGATGTTGATGCACCTGAGAAGGTGATTGGATTGCGCAGTGGAAGCATGGAGAGATTTCTCCATTCATATTTTCAGTAATCTCTTGATGATGCTGTCTCATTGCATAGAGACATTTTTCCAGGGAGATAACTGGATCAGCAGAGGAGGATGGATGCTTCACATGTTGGGGCATCACTCATGGATTTCAGGAGGGTGGAGACCTTTGTAGAGCTTGATAGAGCGCTGGGAGTCTGGGGTAGACTCAAGGAGAGAGAGAGAATTCTCTCAACATAATCAGTACCCACTTCCATTTCAGATTCTGCACTGTGGCAGAAGCAGAAGAGGAAGGAAAACAACCTTCCAACTCACATCTTTGGCATGGGAGATGTCAAAGAAGTTAGTGAACATATGACAGATGTACTTCACGAGAGATCATCAGTGCTATCACTATGGAGGTTAGATCCATATTGGAGCTCCCAGATGTTGGTGGAGTATTCCAAGGATCTTTTCACTTGCATGATCTTGGATGACCAATTGCATGAGGAGGGATATTCATTCAGAGATGGGGTCATCTTTTATCATGACAGGATCTTCTTCCATAGAGCTTCCAAGCTCAAGGAGAAGTTGCTACATGCAGCTCATGAGGAGTCCCCTTTCAGTCCCAATTTTTCTATGAGAGCATACCACACCATCATGGAGGGGTATTTTTGGATGGGATTTGAAGAGGAGATACATCAGCACATGAGTAGATGCATGGACCATATGGAGATGAGGGAGAGACATAACTCTTTACCGAAGTTAGCACAACCACCTATTTTCTCTTTGAGGATGAGAGGAGACTCACTTATGAGCCACTCCATTTATATGAGCAGAGAGTATGGTAAGGGTATTCATTGTTGTTTACACGAGCATTCATATGATGTATGTATATGTCCCTTAACCATACATGTGCAGGATATTTCTCCAAGGAGGAGCAACCTTTCTTTTGATCTTCATGGTCTAATTGAGGCCATAATAATGATGGATGGCCATTCCCTAGGAGGACTTGGGGAAGAGGCATATTATGGAGAACACACTCTTTGTACACCTTACATCATTCACTTCCTCCATTCTTATGAGGAGATTAGAGCAACATGCCAGTGGTTGAGAAGCCACTCACTTTATCAGTCTCTATTGTAGTTGAGGGTCAAGCTGCGTTGGTTGCACTTGAGGGACCATTTTCCTTCACACTTGTTGCATATGGCAGCAAGCATGATTCTCATCTTTGATCCATATGGGTTTATTGTCCTTGTTCTTAGGAGGAGCATGCTTGGGAGGAAGACACATTGTGTGGATGTGTCCTTTGAGGGGGAAATTCCTCATAATTTTTGCACTACATGTTCTAATGGGAGCATGGGAGATTGTATGAACACCACAGTAGCACATTTGTCTCTTTATGAGAGGGGTCATATGATTGGATGGACTCCATATGATGGTGAATTCCAACTCATCATATATGGGAGGATTTGGGCCAACTTGATTTGCAGCGTTGGGGGAGAGATATTTGGAGGTCTAGTCCTCATTTTGCCACTTGAGGGAAAATTCATTACAACCCATGGACAGAAAACACTCTACACTTATCATAAGTGGAGAGATGGAAAACATGGGGTAGGCTATATTACTTACCATGTGTAGATTTTCATCCCACATACTTTGCCGGAGCCAAAGGTGGATGACTATTTTCAGGAGTTACCTGGTTGGAAGGTGACTCATTTTGCATGGCTCATAGCTTGGAGATGGAGGATCCATATGGGGAAGATAGTTCCCATTCTATTTCAGATCCCATTCTTCAAGGGGACCTCTAGACATCACTTTGCTATCCTCTTGAGTATTTCACTTTTACATGATGATGGCTTGATAGCTGACTTGTATGCTGAGGAGGGGAAATGTGGAGATTTTATTGATGAGATAGCATCACTTTCCTTGCAGGAGATCATCATACAAGGATGCTACAGGGAGAGGAGAAAAGAATTCAGTCTATCCTTTCACTTGCTTGAGGACAAGCAATCTTTGAGAGGGGAGGACTGTAATGTTCCCAAATTATCATGCAAATAATTGGAACATTAATTTTTGCTTATTTCATCTAGGAGGTGAATAAAATGGGTAAAAGGCCCATGAGTAGGAATAAGATCCTTCATAGTGTGAAGAGGGATCATTGGAGCAGCTTATTTTTCACCTTCCAGTGTGAAAAGGGGCAAGTTGCATGAGGACAAGGTCAAGTTTTACCAAGTCAACATCACTACTTAAGAGGTGTAGCTTGCATGAGAAGACAACACAGTTTTGGAGAGAGGAATATTCCTTGTGGAATGAAACCCTAATGAGTGGGTTCCATGGCAAAGAGGCATTCACTTGTATAAAAGGAGGAAGGGGCAGCCATAGTGAGATATCTTTGAGCATATTGATTTTCGTCTGAAGACTAATTTGCATACTTCGGCTGTTCAGCTGAGTTGCAGTGCTACTTAGCACGAGGGATTCCTGTTTAGGATTTCCTCTCCTTCTTGAAAGGCCTCTTGAAGGATTGCAATTCATCTTATCCACATCTTGGCTCAAGGCCAAAGCCATTATTCAGTCACTACGTTATTTTTGCTTAAGTATAATGTAGTGTTGCGGGGTGTTGCAGTGGAGGGTTCCACAACACCTTCCCTTTGGCTCATATTTCAGACGAGGGAGTTCCTATTCCTCCAGGAGATCAGTGAAAGGGGTTTTAGAGCTTATTTTCACATCCTGGCATCAGGCCAAGCTTCTCCCATAATTAGTAGTGCAGTCCAGCTCCTTGACTGCGTTATTCTAGAGTGCATCTGAAGTGAGAGGTTGCACCGGCATTTTGGAGGGCAATATTTCCAGTATTAGGATCAGCCTTGTACTTGGGAAATCCATTGGAGGAGGTTTGCTGCATATTGGAAATATTATTCAGACATCTCCATGTTATTACTGTTTTGAGTTGCTGTTGCTGCCCAAAAACTCTAACATTTCTGCAGATTTCCTTTTGTATCTATATTGTAGCCAATCCTCTTGAGGATTGTTGTATTAGTGTTTTCAGGGGGTGAGAGATTGCTCCCCCTCATTTATTTGAGCTATCATTTCCATATCATTGTATTTACATTTATTCTGTTGTAGTGTCTCATATAAACTATGTTATTTTAGCCAAGGCTTTCCATGGGTAGCAATGTTGTAGCATTTTCATGTATATGCCACATTAAGGCTTCCATTGCCTAGATGGAGTGATTGATTCCTCCACACATTGTATACATTTTCTACTATATCAGATAATTGTTGGCTATACATATCTTCATGTGTTAACATCTATATAATAACGTTGTATTTCCATATCTTGTTCTTGTATATGTTGTAGTCCCTTCCTTGGGCATTTTCTGAGGACATCTAAGTGTGGTAGATCTGTTTAACCACCTTAGAAGGATTTATTTGGCCCCAACTCTTGGATTTCGGTCTTAGACACATTGGTATAAGGGATATAGGTCTTGTTATAAAATCCTGCTGCCTCCATTTCTGGAAAATGCGTTTTCCAACCATGGATTTCTAGCCATTCCAGTTTGGAAAAATTACACTCATCCATGGATGGCTTGATACTGTACGGAAGGCAGCACTGCTGGCGAACGCGTATATCTCTCCTTGGGTGAAGCCACCCAATGGTATACATCTGTAGGTGTGCTATAATCTGTAGGCCAAGCCACTTCATGACCTCTACTGAAATGAGGTTCTTTTGGCTTCTGCTATTGACAAGGAATTGCAGTGGAGAACCATTCACCCACATCTACGAAATGGAAGAGGCGCTCCCCCTCCTATAGATCCTCAGGATCCTCCCTTTGGATCTTGGTGATGGAAATAATGGCACTGGGATCCACATCAATGATCTTCTTCCCTTTTTCATTTCATTTATTTGGTTCTGACTAAGGATCAGAACATGCATCTGATTCGGGTGCCTTTAGTTCGGCCACCAACCATAGTTTGGCCTGACACTCATTTGTGCTGTGAGTGCGGCTATTATGAAATTCACATCACTTTCCTGTGCCCTTCTTTGGATTTTTGGTGTTTCTGAGTCACCCCTCTTTGGCCTTGCCCATTGTTCTGTGGTTTGGGGGTGCCTTTACTTGGCTTCGAATTCACGGATCGAAAGTCTCGCCTCTTTTGCTTAAATTTCTGCTTGACCTTGGCAGCATAGTGATATGTCGTGCCAAGAGATGTAATGTTGAGGAAATCCATTTCCTCTTGAATGTTTATGTGCAGACAACTATGGTACTTGAGCACTAAATATCTCTCTGAATATTTAATACCCAAATTTCTACGTAGGGTATGGAACAAATTCATCAGGTCGTGTACATCTTGATCCCTTTGCTGCTGCACCATGGTCCATTGGATGTACTTTTCCACATATCCCCCCATGGGGTAATATTGTTCCTTGATTCCATCTCCGAACGAATTCAAAGTGGGTGAAACCAAGAATGAAGAGGGTTTTGTCCCATCCTTTTTCTCACAGTAGGTTTCCCACCAACCTTTGACATGGGGGCGTATTTGAGGAGTGAAAAAATAATCGTTTCTCTACCGGAGAAATCATGGACCAGGAAATACCTTCTAGCAAATTCAACCATCTATCTACGATGTCTACATTTATCTAGCCTTCAAATATAGGAAGGTAAAATTTTACCTATACCTTGAAGGGAGTGGCACCTCTAGAGTGGCTGTTGGATGTAGATGCACTGTAGGTGGGTAGCCATTGACGGATCTGAGCAAAGTTATCCATCGTCACATTCCTTTTTTTCTCGAGGGCCTCCTTGAGAAATATTTTGATAGGATCTCTTGCTCCCTCATCTTTATTTTCTTCCACCATGGGAGGTCGTCAGGGTTTGCGAGGCTGATCTTGCAAGGGTTCAACCAAATTGAGCCCTAACTCCCTATACCCTGACTGCGTTGGGGACATGCAAAGAAAAATAGAGAAATAGTAGATTCGCTCTAATTCCTCCAATCCATATTTATGCAGGAACACAATAAAATACAGAAATATCCATAAACATAGAGATGCAGCAGAAATAATACTTCATTTCATTAATATCAAATAACGGAAATATGCTTACAAACATAATGGAAATCAAATAGCTAAGGTGCTGGTAGCTTATCTCTGAGAAGAGATGTGGCGGCTACATGCATTTGAAATTTGTTACAATAAGGCTCGAGGGAATATTTATTATTGAGAAACAATGGAAAACTCTAAACATCCAAAAACCTGACCCTAGGAGATGAAGCACCAACTATGGGCCTCGTTGGGGTAAATTGGTGTTTCTACTTCCTGGGGTCGTAACTTTGGCATACTATCTCCGTTTGACACACATGATACATTGTTAGAAAGATCTATTTGAGGAATACAACTGCTAACTATGAATATCAATTTTGAAATGAGATCATATTCCCCTAAGGCGTAATGCCCAAAAAGCGTTGTTTAGGGCCTCAAAATGGCTCCAAAAGTTCAGGACTGGAAAAGTTGCTAAAAATAGTAAGTTGTGCTAAAACTGAAAAAATGAAAGGACTGATGGTGGCATTTCAAATGGAATAGGTGGGTGGCCACCAATATCCACATGGATCAAGCTTGATGCAAAAGGCTACGAGAAAAACGACAAAAGCACTGCAGGAGGAAAGGCACAATGAAGAGAAGTAGATAAAAGACATTCGCAACAGTTCAACGTCACTCACAACAACATTGTAGTGAATATCACAAGCAAATTGGCTATTTGACTTAGGATGAGTCACATGTGAGCATTGGGGGCCTTTTGGGCGCAACCCAACTTGGCCTAGATTTTGGAAAAGACTCCACCGTTTGTGTGGCAGAGTGCGCAATGGAACGTGCAACATAATTGATTTTGAAGAAGTAAATATACTGCATGGTGTTCTAAGGGCTTTGGGGTGGGTTGAAGCCCATCCTTTTTGTAAAGCATGTGATTTTGTAAGGGATCAATGGCTTTGGGGCCATTGTTAGTTGTTTTAGTGATTCCATGGTATTTGGAGCATGGTAGTTTGAAAATGTAACCCGACAATGTAATAGTATATATAGAATAAAATAATAAGAAGAGAATCATCAAATTGATCAATTGAGAGTTATGGGTAAATTACTGTGATTTGTGATTTCGTAGAGAAGGAGAGGCTCTGCAGTTGAGTGTGCAGAGTCCTAGAGAATCCTGCAGCTTAGTGCACATGCCAAGAACTGTTTGTTGTTCAAGATTCATTATATTAAGAAAAATTTCTTATGGAAGTAGTCCTACACTGGCGTGAACCATGTTAATTTGGTGTTCTTACATGATTGATGTGTATATTTTCTTATTATCTTTTGTATAGTCACAATTATTACAGTTTCAGTTTACTTCAGCACAATGATGGGTTGTGGTTTTATATGGCATGTTTAAGTGATTAATCTAATGAGCTGAAGTGATTTATAAGTGCTAAGAAAAAGATAGCATAATAATAGCACATCTCCTAGTCCATCTATTAGGTCCCTATATTACCAGTATAGTCCCTTATTGTTGTTATTGTAACCCCCTTATTGTTATTGTTGTACCCCTGGAACCCCAATATTGTTATTATTGTGCCCTTACATTATTATTGTTAGGTCGGCTAGGATTATATTGTGATCCCATGGACTTCTATATATAGGAGGTTTTGTCATTTGTATGATCCAAGAATTGTTCATTTATGTAATGTATTGGGGGTTCCCCCTTCTAATTGGTTGATTTATAAGGCATTGATCTCTCTTTTATTCTCTTTTTGGAGCTAGTTTCATAACATTTGGTATCATAGCTTTGGATTCTAGGGTTTCGCTACTCCAAACATTTCATCATGGAAGTTTAGTCATAATTTTTTTTTTACAAAGTTCAGAAGCTGAACTTTTTATAGAGCTAAGCCAAAATCCTGACGAAAGTAGTGTAAAAAATTCAGATCTTGGATCACAATATTTTCAGAGATATGATCTGTGGAAGTTAGGGATTTTTTACACTCTCGAATTTCACCAAAAATAGGTCATTGTGGAATTTGCGCTATAAATTTATTTCTACGAAGTTTTAGAAGATGAATTTTTTAAAGAGAAAATTTGAAATCCTAAGGAACTTTCTATAAAAATTTCAGATCTTAGTTCGTAATATGTCTGGAGATATGATTTGTGGAAGTTAGGGTTTTTTTTTAGGCTCTCGAATTTCATCTCAAAGAGGTGACCGTGGGAAAATCATCATAACTCTCTCTATGAGCATCAGATTGAAATTTTGTAAAAATTTGCAGGAAGTAAACAAACTGTAGTTTCATGTATCAATTTTAGAGCTGAAGGAGGAAACAATGACATGTGGCATTTTTTACAATTTCGCTCTACTAAAACAGTCCATAATTTAGCCATTGTGGGAGATTGAACATAACTTTATCTTGATGAATCCCATTCAGGGCAGACCTCTGGCATTGGAAATTTGATTCAGAGGGCTACTGTAGGACCAAATTTCAAATATTGAAGATCCAAAATCACAGAGATAACTCAGTTTTAATATTGAGATCCTCAAAAGCAAGAAAAAGGTGTGTAGTTTTTTTCGAATTGCATAAGTCTTGTTTGAAGAATCAGTTTGAATTGATTCCAAGGGCATATTGTAGAATAGATATCAATATTGTGTTCTAAAATTCCTCCTAAAAATAATTCAACACCCATTAAGCCTTCATAAGGCTCTACTATGACTCATGAGGATGAAGAAGCGTAACATGACATATCCAAATTACAAGAGCAAGTGCACCAAATTTCGTTCTTGCAAAGGGAAACAATAAATGAAATGGAAGTTTTGAAGAAAGTTGTGGAAGCTAAGATGGATGGTTTGAAGAAAGGAATGGATGGTTTGAATAATGGCATGAAAGTTAATATGGATGGCATGGAAGCTGGCATGGAATCTAAGATGGATGACATGGAAGAAAAAATGGAAAACGTGAAGAATGATCTAAAAGCAGACATGGAAGGTTTGAAAAAGTTGATACAATAAATGTTTCCTAATGGGGGAAAGATAGTAGAGGAAACTAATGATGAGAAAAAAATAAATGTTACTTGTGATTTCATAAACTCTAATGTTGGATGGAAGACCCACCATATTCTAAAGATGGATATGAGGAAGTTTGATGGCAAGGATCCCATAACATGGATACTATAGATGGAGCAATATTTTGATCTCAGTAATGTGAAAGAAACACAAAATGTACGAATTGAAACTTTACATTTAGAACAAAATAAATTTGTATGGTATCGATGCCTTTTCTCCCGTAAAAAAATTGTCACTTGGTCAATTTTTACGAAGGAAATCATAACACATTATGGGGATAAAAAGAGCAACACCTTCTTTAGCCAATTGATAAATCTCAAACAAAAGGGTTCAGTGATGGAGCACATTGAGGACTTCCAAAAATTGAATATAAGGGTAATAGATATTCCAGAGGAACACAAGATTGATGTCTTCATAGGGACTTTAAAGGATAACATCCAACATGAATTTTGTGTTTGGGAACCTGATTCATTGGAGAAGGCATTCAAATTGGCAATAAAAATTGAATGTAAAATTATGGCGACAAGGAAGCCTACCACTCACATCTATAAAGATGGAAGTATTTCTACTCATATACTTCCACAACCTACAAGGTTCACACCACAACAATTGGAAGAAAAAATATCAAAAAGGCTTTGCTACAATTGTGATAGCAAATACACTAAGGTCATAAGTGTGCTGAGAATACATTATTTTACATAGATTGTGAAGAGGAGGAAGAAAATGAACAAGAAACTTCAAAAGAAGAGGATATACACCAGGAACCAACCCTAGAAGAAGAAGAAATGAGTCTAACCATATCGTGTAATGCATTGGAAGGTATTACCACTCCTCAAACTCTCAAGATAGAAGGACATATCAAGAAGAAAAATGTAATAGTGTTGATTGATTCGGGTAGTAACCATAATTTTATTCATTGTAAGGTAGCCAAGGAATTGAATTGTTTCCTATACCCAACACCAAAATGTCAAGTGATGGTTGCAAATGGAGGAACTAGAAATTGCTCTGGAAAATGTCATAATATCAAGCTAACCATGGGGGGATATGTATTGAATAGTCCAATGCTTTCCATTACAATGGGAGGTGCCGAGGTTGTACTAGGACTACAATGGTTACAATCTTTGGGGACGGTATCTTTTAATTTTCAAGAACTTTTCTTGAAATTTTTTTCGGAAGGAAAGGAACTCAAATTACAGGGTATCGCAGGGAAGCCAGGAAAATAATAAACTCTAATGTCATGATAAATATTCTGAAGAAAGAACATCGAGGCGTAATTACACAATTATTTTCACTGGAAGTTCCAACATCAAATTCATCAATTTCTCCAGATCTCCAAAAAGTCTTGGACAATCATTCCAAGGTGTTTGAAACTCCCAAAGGATTCCCACCTATTCATGATCATGATCATGCTATTCATTTCATTCCAGGAAGTGTTCCTCCAAACATCATGCCTTACAGATATCCTTATGTCCAAAAGAGCGAAATTGAACGTATGATTGCAGAAATGTTAGAGGATGGTATAATTCAACCTAGACAAAGTTATTTCTTTGCTCCAATAGTATTGGTGCATAAGAAGGATGGATCATGGTGCATGTGTCTGGTTTATAGTGAGCTCAATAAGCTTACTATTAAAGATAAATTTCCCATTCCTATGAGTGATGAATTATTGGATGAAATTAAATGGAGCAATTTATTTACTTACGTTGGATATTAGATTCGGGGATATTATCAAATTAGAATAGAGATGGAAGATATTCTGAAAAATCATTTTGAACTCATGAGGGTCATTATGAATTTTGTCATGCCTTTTGTATACAATGCACCTTCTACCATTTCAAGGTTGATGGATTGCATTTTCAAACCCTTCCTTAGAAAAGTTGTGCTAGTATTTTTTGATGATATACTAATCTACAACAGGTCTTGGAAGGATCATGTTGAACATGTTGACAAGGTGCTCAAACTATTGTAGGAGAAAAAATTATATGCAAAAACATCCAAATGTTTCTTTGGGGTACAAGAGGTGGAATATCTGGGTCATATTATATCTCACAAGGGTGTTAAGGTAGACCCTAACAAAATTAAATCCATTAAGGAATGGAAATTCCCCACAACCATAAAGCAGTTGCGAGGATTTCTCGGGTTAACAGGGTATTATCGCAATTTTGTTAAGAATTACAGGAGAATAGTAGCACCTCTAACAACATTATTGAAGAAAGATGCATTTTCATGGACTCCTAAAGCAACTAATGCCTTTGAACATCTTAAAGAGGCAATGTGCCTAGCACCGGTCTTAGCTACGCCAGACTTCACAAAAACCTTTATTGTGGAATGTGAAGCCTCGGGGAATGGTGTGATGCCTCGGGGAAATGGAATTGGTGTTGTTTTAATGCAAGAAGGAAGACCCATTGCTTTTGAAAGTCATCCAATCAAAGGAAAGTATTTACATAAAGCTATTTATGAGAAGGAAATGTTGGCAATACTACATGCACTAAAGAAATGGTGACCTTACCTAATGGGAAGACACTTCAAGGTAAAAAATGATCATGATAGTCTTAAACACTTTTTGGAACAAAGAATATCTTCAAAAGAGAAACAAAAATGGGTCACAAAGATGTTGGGTTATGACTTTGAAATAATATACAAAAAAGGGAAGATAAATTTTGTTGCAGATGCACTCTCAAGAAAGGATGAAGAGGTGGAAGCATTGCTTTGTGCCATTTCTATTATCCAACTAGATTGGATAATCAAAGAAAGGAATGAATGGAAGAAGGATGAAGAAGCATTAACACTTGTTGAAAAGTTGTAGCAAGATCCTAGTACATCTAATACATTTAGTTGGAAAAATGATTTCTTATGGTACAAAGATCGCTTATATATTTGTAAGAATTCCCAACTAAAAAAAATATTCTTTTGGAATTGCACACTTCTCCTTTAGGAGGACACTCGGGATTCTTAAAAACTTACCACAGGGTGAAGAAAGAATTTTTTTGGGATGGCCTTAAATCTGATATTCAAAATTTTTTGGCGGAATGTTTGGTTCTCCAGCAAAATAAAGTGGAGAGAATTAAGACCCCGGGTCTTCTACAACCTTTATCCATTCCATGTCAACTTTGGGAGGATATTTCAATGGATTTTATAACAGGTTTACCTAAGTCTGAAGGAAAGAGTGTCATCATGGTGGTAGTTGATAGACTTACCAAGTATGCACACTTTTGTGCATTATATCATCCATTTAAAGCAAGTATAGTTGGTACTGAATTTATGGAAACAATTCAAAAGCTAAATGGAAACCCAAAGATTATTGTAAGTGACAGAGATCCCATTTTTACTGGAAATTTTTGGATGGAATTATTTTCTTGTTTGGGTACTCAACTAGCTCATAGCTCATCTTATCATCCTCAATCCGATGGTCAAACTGAGATAGTGAATAAATGTTTGGAAGGATATATTCATTGTTTTGTATCTGATAAGAAAACACAATGGGTAAAATGGTTACCTCTCATTGAATGGTGGTATAACACTTCCTTCCATACTGCAGCAAAAATGACCCCATTTATGGCACTTTATGGATATCATCCACTGTCCATCACATTATCTTTAAGAGAAAATTCCAAGGTTCAAGCAGTGGAAGATCACATCGAGCATTAACAAGAAGTTCTCTAGCTCTTAAAGGGTAGCCTAAATTTGGCACAAAATTGAATGGAAAAACAAGAATATCAACATCGTAGCGAGAGAATTTTTTATGTAGGAGACTAGGTATTTTTATGGCTACAACCATACAAACAAATTTCCCAGAAGCAAGCTAAGAAGGATAATAAATTATCGCGAAAGTAGTATTGTCCTTACAAGGTGTTGCTAAATATTGGTACTATGGCATACAAATTGGAGCTTCCTGCTTCTTCGCGAGTGCATCCAGTTTTCCATGTTTCATGCTTAAATAAGGTTTTAGGTGACAAAATTCAAGTTCAAAAAATATTTCCAGAACTTGATGAGGAAGGGAAAATCATATTGGAACCTGAAGCGATCACAGAGAAACTGAAGCGATCACGAAAAAAAAAACACAAAGAAAAAAATATGAAATCAATCAATTTCGGAGTATCTCATAAAGTCAATAAGAACTTGCAGAAGATTCTGAGTGGGAGGATGAGAATTTTTTATACGGAAGCATCCGGAGCTACTGTGCATTGAGGAAAACACTTTTTTGAAGGAGAGGGGCATGTTAGGTCCCTATATTACTAGTATAGTTCCTTATTGTTGTTA
>JAXQQM020066006.1:0-63916 GCA_034641835.2 Pinus albicaulis
GGTCAACAAAAATTACCAAGACTACCCTTTGAAAGGTAGCCAAAAAATTACATAGCCTAAAGGGAAGCACTCGATAAAAAAATGTACCCCATGGACATGTAAGGGTGGTTTTGTCATGATCCTCAGGTGCAATCTATATCTGGTTATAACCACTAAAGCCATCTAAAAAACATAAGTACTTCCTACTAGCAAGGGTATCAAGCACCTGATTGATGAAAGGAAGGGAGAAGTAATCCTTAAGAGTGGATTTGTTAAATTTTATATAATCAATGTAAATGCGCCATCTCCCATCTTTTTTCGGGACTAATACCAATGGGGTGACCCACTGACTGTTAGAAATAGGATAGATAAAATCAACATCTAAGAGTTTTTGAAATTATTCTTTTACAACATCTCTTAGAGATGGTTTCATATGCCTTTGGGGTTTTCGGACAGGCCATTCTCCATCCTGAATATAAATATGGTGAGTACAGGTTTTAGGAGGGATTCCTTTCATATCTTCATAACCCCATGCAAAGGCATCAAGATGGTTTCACAACAAATTCACAAGTTGCTCTTGCTGGGATGAATCCAAGTCTGAACTAATATGCAAAGATTTTCTTGGATTGATCTCAACAATAGTGGTATCGGGATCAAGAGTACACGCAGGTGTTGCTAGATATGGTGGTGAGGGAGTTTGAGAATTGTGAATTTCTTGAAAATCTAGATTAAAAATTTGGCTCAATGACTCAAAGTTGGGCATGGTGTCTAGATTGTTCAGGAAGTCATGTATCTCACCATCCTGTGAAGAATTATCAAAATGATGTAACATCGAGACAGAATGAGTCTCCTCATCACTACTGTAGTCTAGCCACAAGGTGTCTCAGAGCTCCTTGATGGATCTTGCAGGTGCATATGGGGTGACCTTCTTCCTAGAATCTCCACAGGAAATATACGTGTCACTAGAATGACATCCAATGTAAGAATTGACCGTAGCAAGCCATGGCCATCCCAAGATCAAGGGATGTCCTCCCACAGGACTCTTTGGTTGAAGCACAATGAAGTCTGTAGGATGTCCCAAGAATATAATGAAACAACCACATCATCCAACACCCCTTCTGACTTGACTTTAGATATGTGTGCCAATTCAAGCACAATGGGAGTAGGATGAATATGGATCAATCCAATTTGATAGTTGTTTTGCTTGGTCATAACATTAATGGTTTCCCCTAGTTCTATAAGCACATTAGAGACAATTACATCACCTATTTGAATATATACAATAGGGTTTCTGGGATCAGTATATTTTTCCATGTGCATACACCCCATCATTATCTTTGCTGCTCTTCCAACAAATAGAATACTTTGGGGTTCCAATATTATCCTCCTTCACTTCTTGAGATAGTGTTCCCTAATGCTTTTTTTATATATGGGGATATATTTAATATCTTGGAGCAAAGGTACCTTTATAAAAAGATTCCTAAGCTTAGAAGCCAAGCTAGACTTAGGAATGGGTTCATTCCTCTCCACAACAAGCTTCTCTAGATAGGGAGGTTGGTTTGAAGAGGATGGAAAAGGATCTAAAAGTAAGGGTATGGGATGAATGGTGAAATATCTCACAGAATGGTAAGGACTTTCCTTCTCACCTTTCTCTTTGATAATCACCATACAATGCTTCTAATTTTCTGAGGTTACTATCTTCCCTAATCTCAATTAAAGATCATTGAATCCAACTGGCATAGACTGATATCTGGATGGAAAAATCGAGTTCATAGAATGGATCATTTTTACTGATTTGTTATTGGGGTTTGGTATGGGTTGGGCAGGAAGTTGAGGAGGTTGAAACAGTGGAGGCTGTAATATTCCCAAATAGGAAATGTAGGAATATAGTGCAAAAGGTTGGAACAATATTGCAGATCATCATTTATAAAGCAAGAGGCCAACATGGAGACCCTTCATAAGTTATAATAGCAACAAAATATGCATAAGAAATGGCCCATGAGTTATATAACAAGAAAGTACAAGCCTCCAATGGACAAAATCACTCCATAAGAGGTGCTGCAACCATGTATAGAAATTGGAAGACCCTTACAACATTATTTTATTAGATCTGCTACAAAAAATTATAATACATTAGATCTAGGGCTTATATGTGCCTCAAAATATAGATCTATATCAGATCTAAGCACTATACAAGCTCCTCTAAAGAACCCCTCAAGCATTTTCAGCAAAACACCAAGTACAAGTTGTAGACTTGAGATCTAAGACCGCATATCTACTGAAAAATATAGATCTAGAAAGTGTGGCTGATCTAATATGATCAATAAAATAGCCTCCTCCAATAGATCCTCAAAGTGAATGGCATATCCCCTTCACTTTAAAATCATCTTGCCAAATGGTGTGCCAAACCACCCTGCAACTCCTCCTACATAAATAACACAGATCCGGAAGTAAACTGTGATGTAGGGATGAATAACCAGTTGGCCTAATGCCAAGATCTAAAAATAAGCTCAATGGCCTTCAATACTTTCCTCCCAATGGAAAGGAAGCCTCCTCCACTGAAAATAAGCAATGAAATGGCCTATATCTATAGATCTAATCACCACTTGCTGCAACCTGCAAAAACAACCAAACCCTCAATAGGATCTACGCTGTAGTTGAAAGAAGAAGCTTGGCCTTAAGACAGATAGTGGACAATGTAGTGAAAGACTCCTCCAAGAGCTCCTCAATGGAAGAGGTGGGATTCCCGATCAGGAACACCTTGTGCTAAACAACACTCTATCTTAGCTAAAAAACAAGAGAAAGATATATGTCTAAATAGACAATATATTCATAAATATAATATACATCAACCTACTGAAAAATGGATGCCATCCTATTCCTTTTATAAGTTATGAGCTTGCAAACCCTAAGCCCCATCCAAACAGATCACTACATTCACACAAAGCATCTCCCTCTAAAACTGTGCTATCCCTCATTGATGATCACTCCTCCACGACAACGTCGTTGATTTGGTCAAGGTTGACCCAGTCAAAGTGATCTAGCCCCTTTCACACCAAGGGTGATTTAATTAAGCTGCCAATATTTGTCTCTTTCACATTTGGCATTGATTTATTCATTATTAAGGAGAATTATGGACCTCCTTTGCCCTCTTATTCTTTAAAAAAAGAAGAAAAACAAAATTGAATATTCCAACTAGCTCATGATTAATTTGGAATATTACAGTCCTCCGTTCCCGAATGTTGCTTGTCCTCAAGCAACTGACAAGGTGAGTTCTGCAAACCTCCAGCATTGGTGATACCAACATGTGATAATTTTCCCTCATAAGCTAAGTGTTCACCAATCCATCCCTCCATGAATTGCTCCTCCAAAGTTCTCATGAGATGCAAATAATCCATCCCATAAGGAGACAATAGTTCAAATGAAACAAACATGGTTTGCCCAATGTTCTCCCTGAAACATGTATCATAGTGAACATGGAGAATAGCCATCCGATAGGGCACATAAATACCTCCCATGCTCCATCCAAACATTCCCATAAAAAGTATAAGTACATCATCAATGTATGGGATCATAATTAAATACATACAAATAGAAGTTTGTGCATATGGAGGTGGGTCATAGTCCCACATGTGGAACCAATGCAGTAAATCTCTTGGTTGCATCAAATCATGTTGTGGTAAGTGGTTTCCCCATCACTTATTTTCTTCCCAAATAATCTCACCATGGCTGAAAGTGTGAGATATGTTTGGTGCTTTAGGAGTACACCCAAAAAGATACAAAATCTCCCTTTGATCTCCAAGGGAGTGGCCATGTTCAGAAATGTTTGTGGCCCAGAATTGGCCATGAATTTTATATGGTATAGTGCTCCTTTTGAGAGATATGGCATTAATATACATGGTGAAAGAATGAAAATAATAATCAAATGAAACATTAGTTATACAAGCATGTTCTTCACCAACATTTCTCCTCATACAAATGGAGTGGTGCATAGATCTATCTCCTCTCATTCCATAAGAGGAAAGAGATGGCTGAATTAACTCCTTCATAGAGTTATGTTGCTCTCCCAACTCCACATGGTTCATGCTTCTTTGGAAATTCTAATATAGTTCTTCTTCAAAGCCCTTCCAAGTGTAGTTTCTCATGACAATGTTGTAGAATCTCATGGAATATGTGTGGCTGAAAAAGAACTCCTCATAAGCTCTTTATAGTAACTTCTGCTTGAGATTGGAGGCTCTATATAAGAATATCCTACTATGATAATAGTTGATGCCTTCTTGGACTAAATAGCCCTCTTCATGTAGTTGGTCATCAAGTATCATACATGTGTGAAGATCCTTGGAATAATCCACCAACAGTTGGGATTTCCAATATGGATCGATCTCTCATAGTGACAGCATTGATGATCTATCACAAAGAAATTTTTTCATATGGATTCTCTCCTCCGTGACATATTACATGTCAAAGGTGTTAGTGTTAGTCTAGTCATACTGCCATCGGTGATAAAAAATGCTCTTTTGCATTTGCATATTAGGTGTCTCATACCGAATAAAATTTCACCATTCCGCTAGGTCATGGATTCATCGATGGTAGTACTAATTTTTATCAGTTTTCCCTCATGAGGTACTTGCTGATTCTCCTCCCTATGGTCTTCAATCATTAGTCACTTCATGCTCAAAATCATATCAGTAGGTCATAGGATGGGTCTCATTAGTATCTAAGGTCTCATCACGGTCAAATTAATGAGTCAAATGTCAATAAATATCAGCAAGGTCATGAGGAAAGTCAGTAAATGCAAAGTCACAGTGCCAAGAAGATCAGAGATATCATTTATTTAGTTTGATGTAAAAACAATCTCTCTAGGCACACCAAATCTAGTAAATATTTCAGGAAAATAAAATCAACAATAACTCTTTCAGTAGAAAAATAAACAGCTTTAGCCTCTACCCATTTTGTAACGAAATCTATACAAACCAAAATATTCTTTTTATTTGATGATATTGGATTTATTGTTCCTACGAAATCAATAGCCCATTTTTCAAAAGGCTCAATAATAAATTGAGGAAATAAAGGCATTTCATTGGTTTCATTGGGTTGGCCCACCCATTCACAGCTATCACATTACTTGACATATTGTTTGGCATCCTTAAATAAGGAGGGCCAAAAATAGCCAACTTGTAAAATTTTGTATGAAGTTCGCTTATCAACAAAGTGGCCTCCGCAAGGTTTGTCATGAGTATATTTTAAGATTTCAAACACTTCTTCCTCTCTTACACACCTTTAGACAATGAGGTCCGACCCAGTGTAAAAGAGGTCTCCTTGAACCCAAGAATATGCAGCACTTTTCTGTATAATATTATGCTTTTCACGAGTATATAAGTGAGGCAGTGTCTTTCCGGTGACTAAATAGTTAACTATTTCAACGAACCATGGAGATTTAGTTGACACAAGAAAAATATGTTCATCAAGGAAATAATCATCAACATGAATTACTTCACCAAGATTATTTAATCTTGAAATATAATCTGCTACTACGTTAGATTTTCTGGTCTATCGACAATATTAATATTGAATTCTTGTAATAACAATAACCATGTAGTCACTCTACCACTAGGTAATGGTTTATTCATCAAAAATTTTATTGAAAAATGATCAGTATGCACAAATACTTCATACCATTTAATATTGTGTCTGAATTTATTAATAGCAAAATTTACAGCCAAAAACTCTTTCTCAGTAACTGTGTAGTTTAGTTTAGCGGGTGACAAGTTTTTTTTGATGAAGTAGATAGCATAGGAATCTTTGTGTTCTTTCTATCCTAAGGTTGTGCCAATGGAAGTGTCTGATGCATCGAAGGAAATATGGAATGGCAGGGACCAGTTCGGTCCTCTCAAAACTGGTGCTTGTACTAGTTTTTCCTTCAATGTCTTAAAGGACAGTCAACAAGTTGTGGACAAATAAAACTCACTATCCTTAGCTAAAATTTTGAAAATGGGGGTAGCTATCCTAGAGAAGTTCTCAATTAATATCCTATAGTAGCCTGCATGTCCTAGGAAACCTCTAACTTCCCTTTGAGTTTTGGGTGCAGGGGGACTCAAAATAATTTCTATCTTTGCGGGGTTAACCTAGATACCTTTGTCAGAAATAAGATGGCCAAAAATATTCCTGCTTTGCACATTAATCTAAATTTTTTATCACTCAAGGCAAGATGAGCTTCTTGGAAATGAAGAAGCACATTTTCTAGATTTTTGAGGCCCTCCTAAAATGAATCACCAAACATAGAAAAGTCATCCATATAGATTTCCACACACTAAAGGTCAACAAAAATTACCAAGACTACCCTTTGAAAGGTAGCCAAGGCATTACATAGCCTAAAGGGAAGCACTCGATAAAAAAATGTACCCCATGGACATGTAAGGGTGGTTTTGTCATGATCCTCAGGTGCAATCTATATCTGGTTATAACCACTAAAGCCATCTAAAAAACATAAGTACTTCTTACTAGCAAGGGTATCAAGCACCTGATTGATGAAAGGAAGGGAGAAGTAATCCTTAAGAGTGGATTTGTTAAATTTTATATAATCAATGTAAATGCGCCATCTCCCATCTTTTTTCGGGACTAATACCAATGGGGTGACCCACTGACTGTTAGAAATAGGATAGATAAAATCAACATCTAAGAGTTTTTGAAATTATTCTTTTACAACATCTCTTAGAGATGGTTTCATATGCCTTTGGGGTTTTCGGACAGGCCATTCTCCATCCTGAATATAAATATGGTGAGTACAGGTTTTAGGAGGGATTCCTTTCATATCTTCATAACCCCATGCAAAGGCATCAAGATGGTTTCACAACAAATTCACAAGTTGCTCTTGCTGGGATGAATCCAAGTCTGAACTAATATGCAAAGATTTTCTTGGATTGATCTCAACAATAGTGGTATCGGGATCAAGAGTACACGCAGGTGTTGCTAGATATGGTGGTGAGGGAGTTTGAGAATTGTGAATTTCTTGAAAATCTAGATTAAAAATTTGGCTCAATGACTCAAAGTTGGGCATGGTGTCTAGATTGTTCAGGAAGTCATGTATCTCACCATCCTGTGAAGAATTATCAAAATGATGTAACATCGAGACAGAATGAGTCTCCTCATCACTACTGTAGTCTAGCCACAAGGTGTCTCAGAGCTCCTTGATGGATCTTGCAGGTGCATATGGGGTGACCTTCTTCCTAGAATCTCCACAGGAAATATACGTGTCACTAGAATGACATCCAATGTAAGAATTGACCGTAGCAAGCCATGGCCGTCCCAAGATCAAGGGATGTCCTCCCACATGACTCTTTGGTTGAAGCACAATGAAGTCTGTAGGATGTCCCAAGAATATAATGAAACAACCACATCATCCAACACCCCTTCTAGCTTGACTTTAGATATGTGTGCCAATTCAAGCACAATGGGAGTAGGATGAATATGGATCAATCCAATTTGATACTTGTTTTGCTTGGTCATAACATTAATGGTTTCCCCTAGGTCTATAATCACATTAGAGACAATGACATCACCTATTTGAATATATACAACAGGGTTTCTGGGATCAGTATATTTTTCCATGTGCATACACCCCATCATTATCTTTGCTGCTCTTCCAACAAATAGAATACTTTGGGGTTCCAATATTATCCTCCTTCACTTCTTGAGATAGTGTTCCCTAATGCTTTTTTTATATATGGGGATATATTTAATATCTTGGAGCAAAGGTACCTTTATAAAAAGATTCCTAAGCTTAGAAGCCAAGCTAGACTTAGGAATGGGTTCATTCCTCTCCACAACAAGCTTCTCTAGATAGGGAGGTTGGTTTGAAGAGGATGGAAAAGGATCTAAAAGTAAGGGTATGGGATGAATGGTGAAATATCTCACAGAATGGTAAGGACTTTCCTTCTCACCTTTCTCTTTGATAATCACCATACACTGCTTCTAATTTTCTGAGGTTACTATCTTCCCTAATCTCAATTGAAGATCATTGAATCCAACTGGCATAGACTGATATCTGGATGGAAAAATCGAGTTCATAGAATGGATCATTTGTACTGATTTTTTATTGGGGTTTGGTATGGGTTGGGCAGGAAGTTGAGGAGGTTGAAACAGTTGAGGCTGTAATATTCCCAAATAGGAAATGTAGGAATATAGTGCAAAAGGTTGGAACAATATTGCAGATCATCATTTATAAAGCAAGAGGCCAACATGGAGACCCTTCATAAGTTATAATAGCAACAAAATATGCATAAGAAATGGCCCATGAGTTATATAACAAGAAAGTACAAGCCTCCAATGGACAAAATCACTCCATAAGAGGTGCTGCAACCATGTATAGAAATTGGAAGACCCTTACAACATTATTTTATTAGATCTGCTACAAAAAATTATAATACATTAGATCTAGGGCTTATATGTGCCTCAAAATATAGATCTATATCAGATCTAAGGCGACCAGGGTGCTCTAAAGAACCCCACATTTTCGAAACACTGGCACAAGTTACAGACTAGAGATTCCATTAGACCGATATCTACCTAAAAATACAGATTCAGAAAGGGGTTAGATCATATAACTAACAAAGCATTTCCTCTGAACAGATCTCAGGGGCCCATATTATCCCCTTCACTTTAAAATCATTCACAAATGAAAGCAAATCCACCGTTTCCCTCCTAGCAAACAACATGATCCCAAGGAACCAGAGGCAGGGATTAGAACAACCGCTGGCCCAATGCCAAGATCTTAAAAGGAACAATTATTTTCAATATTTTCCTCCCAACGAAAGTGAAGCTCTCCATTTTGAAAGTAATAATGAAATGTATTTATGATTTTAGACTTGACCACTACCATTGGCATCTCAAAACAATCAAATTTCTAGAGATTCACGCTCAGATTATAATAAGCTATCTAAGAGACAGACAGTGGACAATGAAAGAAAGGATTTCAAGAGCTCCTCACTTTGAAGAGGGACCACCCAGAAACACCTTGCAATAAACAACATCACTCTGAAGGAAAACAAGAGAAAGATATATGTCTAAATAGACAATATATTCATAAATATAATATACATCAACCTACTGAAAAATGGCTGCCATCCTATTCCTTTTATAAGTTATCTCCACAAAGTGATGTCCCTGCCTTCAGAGAAGTTTTCCACAGCATGTTCAGTGCCAGAGCATATTCAAAGTAGATCCAACAGAAATAGCCCGGAAAGAGCTTTCCAATGGTATACTACACTCTCAAAACTGACTTCTGGATTGAAATTTATGCTCAAGTGAAGTAAAAGTCCCTATATCCTCAAATATCCCCTATTTCCCATTTTTCCCTTTAAAAATTTGTATTATTAAAGTTTTATATTTCCTTTAAAAATTCCCTTTTTCCCCTTTTACGATTATAAATCGCATTATTATATTAAATCCGATCCCAAACCACTTCCCCACCATGCATATAATAAAAACCTTATGATATAAAGTTTAAAGTTCTTTGTTATAAATCGCAATCACAAAAAATTGTTCAATCACAAAATATTTCACGTATGTCCCGATTAACCAATTGCTCGAATCCCCGATGCGATTGATCGCACCATCCTCTGATTGTGATCAATCGCAGTTCCCTTCCCCGATCCTCCGATTGCGATCAATCGCAAGTCCCTATCTGCTCTTCCGATCGCACATCCCCCGATTGATCCAGCACCATTGATCTTCCCCGTCGATCGGACGGCCCACAATGAATCGCATCCCCTCCTCCGATCGCAACTATCCTATGATTATTCTGATTGCGATTGCTTTCCCCTTCCGATTTGCTATTGCGATTGACCCTTGGGTCCCACCATCAGTACTTCTGCCCATTCATATAATAAAGGGTCTGTTTCCCTGTTAACTCAAAATTTTGGTACAAAGGGTTTTCCCCCCTCAATCGCATCGGAACTATTGTATACGCCATTCCGCTCCGTCCCACCTCCCGATTTGAGATTGCGATTACTGTGTTATATATATTCCTCTTGCGCCCGATCTCCGATTGCGATTTCCATATGGGTCCCGCCTCCTTTTCCCTTCCCTTTTCCTGTTTAAATACATTTTTCCCTTCACGAAAGGCATAAATTCATTTTATCAGCGTTCTACTAAAATTCAGAGAATAAAGAAATAATGGAAAGCAGAACGTCAGAGGCCAAAGAAACAGAAATTTAACAGTCGCATCTTCAGCAATGATTCTAAAGGATCCACGCTACAAGTTTAGCCTCCGCATTGGATATCCGAAAATTTCAAGAGGAATAATGTAATGCAGCTCTTCCTTTATGAGAAGATTATGAGCTCTTGGTCTTCCATCTCCAGTTATGATTCCTCCTATTCCCATCGATCTATATTCCCACAAATTATGTCTATTTATTGTAAATTCCAATCATTTGTAAAGGGGCTGAAAGTCTGAGGTCTGAAAACTCAGAAGAGGGGAATAGTGTGGCAGCGAGCTCAGCGCTCCATTGTACAATTTGGCAGGAAATTAATAAAGTGATGCAGCTCTGATTTGTGGGATTCATGTGGTATGAGTTTTAGCATATGTCTTTTCCTTGTGTTTCATATGTACACTGTTATGTTTCACAATTCATTCATAAGCATTTCCAGTTGAATGTTTTCAAGTCAGAAAGGTAGAATCCATTTTATATGCTCTGCCTTGGGGAAACATTCATACTCTGTGTATTTTTCTTCTGTTTGAAAAGGATCCATTTATTATGCCATTTTTAGCCTCTCAACAGTCCTTCCACTCCATCTTATCTCAAACTAGATTGCTAAGTCTCCTGCCTATCTTGCCCCATGAAATACCGTGTATCCTGATTTAATTCCTCAGCTCATGTTGTCCTTTTTGTCCCATACATCCCTGAAAATTCGGTCATTCATTACAATTCATCTTCCTATTTATATACCTAGCCTAAAATCAGTTTCATTATTTGTTTCATTGAACATCTATTCTACGGAGAGAGCCCTCTCCTGTCCTTGTAGGGCTAGCTACAAGGCTGAGCGTGGTTTAGTTGTTACCCTGATTTTCCTTTTTCAGCCTGGGGTCCAATTCGGGTGCTAACATCTCTAGCGACCATACTGGGGACTAATAATTCATTTTAAACAATAGATCATATCCTCCCCAGTAAAGAATGACAAAGTTTAGATTTGATTGTTGATGGTGAACAACAATCAAATTCATATAAAGGCTGAAAACATTCACCTGGCGACTCCATTCACTGAAAGATCCAGAAAATCAAATCCTCCATGGTGACTCCACTGCAGGAAGATCAATAGCTTTAAAGATTTTTAAGATGGAACATATTGCAAGAAGGTATGCTCCTATGAGCCGAGATCATATTCCAGGTTTCCCAAATAAAATTCCCAAGGTGGATTGGCTTCAAAATTTGCCTATGTTCAGAAATGTGGAAGGTAATGACGCTGCTCTTCAACTGGTGAAATTTCACATTCATGTGCATAAATTAAAGATTGATTTTCCTAAAGACTGTTTGATGAAAACGTTTATGGCTACTCTGGAAGATGAAGCTCGATCTTGGTATGAAAGTTTGCCACCTGGTTGTATTTATGGTTTAAAGGATTTCCATACCATATTCTTTGAAAGGTACGGAGAATCTTGTCCATCTTTAATGTTAGTTTAGAACTGTTGTGAACACGTTAACAGTTTCATTGAAAATCTTGAGAATTTTTATGGAGATGATGAATTCATGGACGAAGAAATCATGGAAGCATTGTATGAAAATCAGTTTTAGTAGCACACAGAGATCTTAAAGGATTCTTATCAAGATCAGTAGGTTGAAGATTTCCATATGGTTGAAAATCATGGAATACAAAGTTTTATTTCAGATCTGAGTGAAATAAAGGATGATGTGCAGGAAAATGATGTTCCAATACCAGATAGCGATAGAGTTAAACTAGAACTGGATTCAAAACGCGATGATGACGAGTATGCTGTTCTCGATCCCGTCATGGAGTGCTCTATTGTTAAGGATGCCTCAAACAAAGAAAATATAGTTACATATCTAAACGCGCTCATCCCATCAGAGCTATATCTTCACGAAGAGGTAATCCATTCCCTTAATGAAAAACAAGACGAGATCTTTGTTCAAGTAAGTAAAAGAGTTTCTTGGGATGAATTTATGGTAGATGATAGAAATGATAGTGTTGGATCTCAAGAACCATCTGAAGTTTATCCTCTTATGATTGATGAATGTAATAAGAAACATGACAATCTGGATGTCATATCATATGAAGATGACCAAAAATATATTCAAATTACAGAAGATCAGAGCATTCAGGACTGCCATTCAGATTCTTCTTCCTATGTCTCATGTTTTGAAATGTTTTTTCAAGAGGAAATCCTCTCATCTACTTGTTCAAAATTTTTTGAAGACCAAGAACATACTCTTACTGAAGTACATTATGAAGAAAGATTAGAATGAAGAGAAAAAGACACCCTGTTTCTTCAGCAGAAGGTAGATATTTATGTTTTTCAGGACCCAGTGGCAAATTTATTGCAGTCAGCAGTGAAGATGATTATTGCAGTATTCAGTGATGAAGGAGATCATGGCCAACCACGCTTTTTTATGTTCAGTTGCAAGTATCTATGGTTGACCAGAGGATATGATCAGGAGAATCAATCAAGGAGGAATCTGCTTGATTGGTTACATTGGCATTTTGATATAGCATGATGGTACATTGGCCTTCCAGAAACACAGGTGGTTATCATCAAGAATTGAAACCTCAAGTCTTGGTCATATACCGCCATCAAGCTTCAAATGTCAAGTTTTGTCTAGGTTAGCTTTGAGTCATTTTTGGGTCAAGTTTCATTCAGTATTCAGTTTGGTTTTTAGATATTGACTCCATGCCCAATGAATAAGGCTACTTGGTCTACGGTGTTCTTGGCACCTCCAAGGAGCTACCATCCCCATTGGATCCAATGTTAGTGTCAGTCTATTCATACTGCCATCAGTGATAAAAAATGCTCTTTTGCATTTGCATATTAGGTGTCTCATACCGAATAAAATTTCACCATTCTGCTAGGTCATGGATTCATCGATGGTAGTAATTTTTATCAGTTTTCCCTCATGAGGTACTTACTGATTCTCCTCCCTATGGTCTTCAGTCATTAGTCACTTCATGCTCAAAATCATATCAGTAGGTCATAGGATGGGTCTCATTAGTATCTAAGGTCTCATCACGGTAAAATTAATGAGTCAAATGTCAATAAATATCAGCAAGGTCATGAGGAAAGTCAGTAAATGCAAAGTCATAGCGCCAAGAATATCAGAGATATCATTTATTTATTTTGATGTAAATTTCACCTCAAAACCATGTTTTGAGGTGAAAACATAATACTTTGCCTTTCAGTCACAATTCAGAAGCTGTTATCTCCACAAAGTGATGTCCCTGCCTTTAGAGAAGTTTTCCATAGCATGTTCAGTGCCAAAGCATCTTCAAAGTAGATCCAACAGAAAGAGCCCAGAAATAGCTTTCCAACGGTATACCACACTCTCAAAACTGACTTCTAGATTGAAATTTATGCTCAAGTGAAGTAAAAGTCCCTATATCCTCAAATATCCCCTATTTCCCATTTTTCCCTTTAAAACTTTGTATTATTAAAGTTTTATATTTCCTTTAAAAATTCCCTTTTTCCCCTTTTCCAATTATAAATCGCATTATTATATTAAATCCGATCCCAAACCACTTCCCCACCACACATATAATAAAAACCTTATGATATAAAGTTTAAAGTTCTTTGTTATAAATTGCAATCGCAAAAAATTGTTCAATCGCAAAATATTTCACATATGTCCCGATTAACCAACCGCTCGAATCCCCGATGCGATTGATCGCACCATCCTCCGATTGTGATCAATCTCAGGTCCCTTCCCCGATCCTCCGATTGTGATCAATCGTAAGTCTCGATCTGCTCTTCCGATCGCACATCCCCCGATTGATCCAACATCGTCGATCTTCCCCGCCGATCAGACGGCCCAAAATGAATCGCATCCCCTCCTCCGATCGCAACTATCCTCCGATTGTTCCGATTGTGGTTGCTTTCCCCTTTCGATTTGCGATTGCGATTGACCCTTGGGTCCCGCCATCGGTACTTCCGCCCATTCATATAATAAAGGGTCTGTTTCCCTGTTAACTTGAAATTTTGGTACAAAGGGTTTTCCCCCCTCAATCGCATCAGAACTATTGTATACGACATTCCGCTCTGTCCCACCTCCTGATTTGCAATTGTGATTACTGTGTTATATATATTCCTCTTGTGCCCGATCTCCGATTGCAATTTCCATATGGGTCCCGCCTCCTTTTCCCTTCCCTTTTCCTGTTTAAATACATTTTTCCCTTCACGAAAGGCATAAATTCATTTTATCAGGGTTCTACTAAAAGTCAGAGAATAAAGAAATAATGGAAAGCGGAACGTCAGAGGCCAAAGAAACAGAAATGTAACAGTCACATCTTCGGCAATGATTCTATAGGATCCACGCTACAGGTTTAGCCTCTGCATTGGATATCCGAAAATTTCAAGAGGAATAATGTAACACAGCGCTTCCTTTACGAGAAGATTATGAGCTCTTAGTCTTCCATCTCTAGTTATGATTCCTCCTATTCCCATCGATCTATATTCCCACAAATTATGTCTATTTATTGTAAATTCCAATCATTTGTAAAGAGGCTGAAATTCTAAGGTCTGAAAACTCAGAAGAGGGGAATAGTGTGGCAGCGAGCTCATTGCTCCATTGTACAGTTTGGCAGGGAATTAATAAAGTGATGCAGCTCTGATTTGTGGGATTCATGTGGTATGAGTTTTAGCATATGTTTTTTCCTTGTGTTTCATATGTACACTGTTATGTTTCAAAATTCATTCATAAGCATTTCCAGTTGAATGTTTTTAAGTCGGAAAGGTAGAATCCATTTTATATGCTCTGCCTTGGGGAAACATTCATACTCTGTGTATTTTCTTCTGTTTGAAAAGGATCCATTTATTATGCCCTTTTCAGCCTCTCAAAAGTCCTTCCACTCCATCTTATCTCAAACTAGATTACTAAGTCTCCTGCCTATCTTGCCCCATGAAATACCGTGTATCTTGATTTAATTCCTCAGCTCATGCTATCCTTTTTGTCCCATAAATCCCTGAAAATTCAGTCATTCATTACAATTACTCTTCCTATTTATATACCTATCCTAAAATCAGTTTCATTATTTGTTTCATTGAACATCTATTCTACGGAGAGAGCCCTCTCTTGTCCTTGTAGGGCTAGCTACAAGGCTGAGCATGGTTTAGTTGTTACCCTGATTTTCCTTTTTCAGCCTGGGGACCAATTCGGGTGCTAAAAAAAGGTACATGTTGGAAGGCCATTCCTTCCATGCATCTCCTCCCATAGTGAAAAATTTGAAATGATAGTGGGTAATGATGATGTGGGAGAATGTCTCCCTCCTCCTTGAGACTACCCAAGACTCCCAGCGCTATCTCACGGTCTTATAATGATCCCATCCCTCCTGGATCTATGTTTGGAGCATCATGTTGTCAGAAATCTCTAACAAAATCTAAATCAGGTGGCCTCCCAGGTGGTTTGCTACTAAATAATAGTGTCCCATGCAGCAATCTCATAAGCATAATAGATGGGACTGTAAGGTCCTTGCTTCCACTACGCAAATCCATCTCTAATTTCTGTGTGGAATTTGTATGTGAGGGATATGTATGCATGCCTTTGATCATTTCAGTCTTACCACTCTTTTTATCCACCCATTCCATCTGCAAAGCCTCCCAACCAGTGGTGACTTTCCCCAAAGTAATCAACCATTGAACACCCAATATCACATTGGTGTCGGGTATGTCAACCACAAAGAAGTGATCAATCAATGTATAAGTTCCCATGGTGACTGATAATGATGTAACATAATGAATGCATTGCATAGTTCTATCTCTTGGGACCAAAATAGAAAATCCCTCAAAAGCATCAGTGACTATTTCCCTCCTTTGCACTAGTTTTTGCATCAATAAAATTGTGGGTAGCCCCACTATCAACCAAAACAGAAACCCTCTGATTCAATATGGAACCTTGAAATATTAAGGTCAAGTAATTAGGTACACCTCTTAATGATGCAAAAGCCCCTCCAATAGGATCAAATGCTCCATTCCCATATCCTGATGGTGCTAGTTCATCTCCTGCAGTGTCAGTGTTGTGACCCCTTCTTGGTTCATCTTCTTCTTCCTCCTCATCATCTGAGAAGACCTCTATGTAATGTTCTTTTCCAGCTTCACATCTATGTCCAGGTGCCCAAGCTTCTTGGAAAGTTAAGAAAATCTTCCTTCTTCTTAGATCTCTTCATACATCATCATCAATAGGTTTTTTTATGAGCTCTCCTTTGAAGGAGGAGCCTTCTCTTATTTACCTTTGATAGAAAAGAGGGCTTATGTTGAAATGTAACCTTTGATTTTGGCAAGGCATCTTGAAGTTCTCTAGCCATTTCAATGACATCATGTAGGGTAGTGGGATTGGTAGACTTAACCAACCCATGAAGAGGATCATTTAACCCATCAATGAACATGTACCCCCTTCTTGCTGCAGATAAATCAGGAACCATAACAGAAAGTATTAAAAATTTAGAGATGTAAGTTTCTGCATTACCTGATTGTTTCAACTTTTCAAGCCCCATGCATGGTGCTTCAAGATCTCTTCTATAAAACCTTTCCACCAGCCTTCTAGTGAACTTTGAATATGTAGTTACATTGGCATGAACTAATGTAGACAAGCCATGGAATCACCAGTCATGTGCTTCACGCTGAAGGTGTAGCACTACAATCTTAATGGCCTCCATCTTGGAACCTTGTTCAACTGAAAGTAGATGTCAAGTTTTTCTACACAAGATTTGGCAGTATACTTGGATGACCCATCAGAATTGGGTAAAAATAATCTGTCCATAGTATGGTGTCGATCATGATTATGAATGAATCCACCACTTCTATGATGATGCCTTGGTTTTCTATTGTCCTTTATTTGAAAAAACTCATGAAAACTCAAGTGGTCCTTGAATCTCTAAGTTTGAGATTCATACTCCATAAAATAGTCTTCAAGGGATTCTTGCTCTTGAAACCCTTCATTTCCCACAACCAGAAATGTAGGCATGGTAGAGCATTGGGAAACTTGTGGTTGATGCACTTGTTGATCATTCCAGTGATGAAACATGCCAGAGCCTTCTCCATGATGAAATCCTTTAGGGGATTCCTTGAATCTGTCCATCCTCATCTTTTTGATCTCTCTAGCAATGTCTTGCATGGCTCGAAGAAGGATCTTAGGGACTTCTTCTCTTCATCTTCACCTCCAGATACAGGGGTTTCACCCTTGTCTTCTTTCTCATCCGTATAATCAAAATTTCTGTGTCTTCTCCTTTGATACCTCTTCTCTCTATCAGTAAGAAGCTCTCCTTCTTCGGATGACATATTGGCTTTTAGGATGCACAGGTTCTGCCAAGATTATGCTCTAATACCACTGTAATATTCCCAAATGGGAAAAGCGGGAATATAGTGCAAAAGGTTGGAACAATATTGTAGATCATCATTTATAAAGAAATAGGCCAATATGGAGACCTTTCATAAGTTATAACAGCAACAAAATATGCATAATAAATGGCCCATGAGTTATATAAAAAGAAAGTACAAGCCTCCAATGGACAAAATCACTCCATAAGAGGTGCTGCAACCATGTATAAAAGCTGGAAGACCCTTACAACATTATTTTATTATCTCTGATACAGAAAATGATTATACATCAAATCTAGGGCTGATATGTGCCTCAAAAGATAGATCTATACCAGATCTATGCACTATACAAGCTCCTCTAAAGAAACCCTCAAGGGTTTTCAGCAAAACACCAAGCACAAGTTGTAGATCTGAGATCTAAGACTGAAGATCTACTGAAAAATACAAATCTGGAAAGTGGGGCTGATCTGATATGATCAATAAAATAACCTCATGCAATAGATCCTCAAAGTGAAAGGAAGATCCCCTTCACCTGAAAATCAGCTCTCCAAATGGTGTGCCAAACCACCCTGCAACTCCTCCTACATAAATAATGTAGATCTGGAAGTAATATGCACTGAAGGGATGAATAACTAGTTGGAATGATGCCAAGATATGAAAATAAGCTCAATGGCCTTCAATATTGTCCTCCCAATGGAAAGGAAGCCTCCTCCACTTAAAATAAGCAATGAAATGGCCTAGATCTATAGATCTAATAACCACTTGCTGCAACCTGCAAAAACAACCAAACCCTCAATAGGATCTACATTGTAGTTAAAAGAAGAAGCTTGGCATTAAGCCATATAGTGGACAATGTAGTGCAGGACTTCTCCAAGAGCTCCTCAATGGAAGAGGTGGGATTCCTGATCAGGAACACCCTGTTCTAAACAACACTCTATCTCAGCTAAAAAAAAATAGAAAGATATATGTCTAAACAGAACATATATTCAAAAATATAATATACATCAACCTACTAAACAATGGCTTCCATCCTCTTCCTTTTATAATTTATGAGCTTTCAAACCCTAAGCCCCATTCAAAAAGATCACTACATTCACACAAAGCATCTCCCTCTAAAACTACGTTGTCCCTCATTGATGAGCACTCCTCCATGACAACGATGTTGATTTGGTCAAGGTTGACCCAGTCAAAGTGATCCAGCCCCTTTCACACCAAGGGTGCTTTAATTAAGCTGCCAATATTTGTCTCTTTCACATTTGGCATTGATTTATTCATTATTAAGAAGAATTATGGACCTCCTTTGCCCTCTTATTCTTTAAACAAAGAAGAAAAAAAAAATTGAATATTCCAACTAGCTCATGGCCAATTGGGAATATTACAAAGGCAAAGGTAATGGTGGCATAGGCTGAATCACCTAGGGAAATGACGATTGTGGAATTGGGTAAGGTGCATATTTAGGTGGGTATGATTACATAGGTGCATGATAGGAATGGTGTGAATGGTTTGACCCTCTCCATCCTTGTTTCCAAGATTAAGAGGGTTTTCCATAATGATATTGGTTCCCATGCTACCAATGTTGAGAGTGATTAGTGTTAAGATAGGAATATGGATGTGCATTATAACCAAACAAATGCAATGGAAGTTCAGGAGCCATCCCTGCACTTACTTGAGGCCAGTTTCTTTGTGCTCCCATAGCATGCAATGATTTAGCTGCTGGTTGTCCTCCCTCAAATACAAATTTCACCCAGGTATGGAAGGACATTTTCCATGGCATGGTTCTCTGCAAAAATTGCACATTTATTAGCTCCTTTAACATCAAGAGGACATTCTCATAAAAGATGTTTTTTTCTACATTTTGGACGAAAAATAGATAATGACTCTTGTTCCTCTACAAGTTTTTGATCAAATTTCAAAGAGTCTATTTGTTTGCTAACGATATTCATTATTTCAATTTTCATATTATCCATTTTGTTCTCCAATCCAATGATCATAGATTCAATAGATTCGGTTTTCTTATTTCTGTTTCGAATTCCTTTACCAGATCTATATTGATTCCTGAGAATTTCTTGCACAAGTCACATATTTGATTAAAAGGTTTCTGGGCAATATCTCCTTGTCCTAAATTATTTAAATTATTCCTAGCATCATCAGTAAGTCCACGTAAGAACAAGGTCCTAATGGTACTTAGATCAAATTTGTGCTTTGACCTTTGGAGGATATACAAGAATCTCTCTAACTAGTCCTCTAGGGTCTCATCATCATTTTGCACAATAGTAAATATTTCATCTTAAATATATCTAGTTTTACAATATTCCTAATATTTTTACAAGAACACTCTCTTCATTTAGTCCCAAGAAGCTATAGTGTTTCCCCCTAGTCCCATGAACCAACGTAATGTTGCATCCTTGAGAGTTGCAGGAAACAACTTTAATTTCTGAGCATAAGATGAATAATCATAGCTCCTACAAAAAATATCAAACTCAAATAGAAAAGAGTTTGGGTCTTCATGTACCTTACCATAGAAATGAGGAAGAGCTAACAGTGGAATATTATTCATTTGCACAACTATGTCAAGATCCACAATTTGGAATCCAAAACTGGATTGTTCCTCATTTACCTGATTTTTGCCAGTTCCCTCTGCATGGTTCTCGTGATCTGCCATTGTTGTTTCTCCAAGAGAACCACTCTCAACAAGCTCAAAAGGTTGACTATGGGTTCCAATAGTCTCCTTCTTCCCCTTTGTGGGATGTGTCACACATGGACTATTGTTACCAGAGTCCAAGTAAACAATGCTACGTGATGAGTCTGGGTTTGTATGGAATTTTTTCCTGTAAAAGAAGGCCCAATGTGAGAATTAATGCCATATTTACTAGTATTTCCTTGGCCCTTAGTGGGCTTCAGACCCCTACCCCTTTTAGGCATTCATTTCAAAAAATGACAAAACAAAACTCAATAAAATGTTGCAAATTGAAAATAACTCAAAACCTATAAATTCCTTCAATCAATACAAGCACACTGCAGAAAAAATAATAGCAGACTTACCTCTATTTTAGAAAATGGAAAATTATTACCAATTCAAATTGTCTCCCCGACAATGGCACCAAAATGTTGGGTGCAGGAATCACTATTAAGAAAACTCATTTCAACACTTAATTGTCATCTCGGGGGTTTGTAAACTTAGAGACTAAGCACAAGAAATGTCAGAAGTGGTATGAAATTTTCCTATCTATTCCTACTTCTTAAATCAAGATCTTGTATAATTGAAAGGAAATATGATACATCAATTTACACCAAAGAATTTCTATTTCTCGAATGCGAAAGAAAGTACTTTGCGAAGAAACCAAATAAAGGAACTTTCACACTTGCTGTAAACTATCTTGATTGTTGAAATACAATTCTATGTATATCTTCAATATGGGTTTTATCATGTTCACAAGTGGGCCCTTAGAAAAAATTTCCTTCTTAAGGATTTTCCTTCCTACACCAA
This sequence comes from Pinus albicaulis, assembly GCA_034641835.2. Taxonomy (NCBI): domain Eukaryota; kingdom Viridiplantae; phylum Streptophyta; class Pinopsida; order Pinales; family Pinaceae; genus Pinus; species Pinus albicaulis. Next base: position 21,000 of record JAXQQM020066006.1, read on the forward strand.
GCTGCTATTCCTATACTCCTACAGTATGCTTGCACTATTACAGGTACAACACTTATGCGCAGGAAGTATATTTTACACTTGCACTGGAGATTTGTGTATTTTTGCAGGGGCTTAAAACTTCAGGCTTCGAGCACCCTGTTCGTGTAACAAGATATTGGTTCTTGTACTAGAACAAAGATTCCTACACTAGGTTTTGCAATTACTTCCAGGAAAAGAAAGGGTGTGCTAATCTATGAAAGAAATTGCAAAGGAAAATCAGAATTCTAAAATAACTTGCACACACAAAAGAATGATTCAACCAAACTGAATCTCACAATGAAAATAATATTTTAAATAAAAAAAACTTCAAAATTCAAATCACACTTTCTTCAATGTAGTAAAAGAAATAACTCAAGTATGACAACATGCTTTTATCCTTGTGATAGTTACTCACATTATCCATATCTGCATTTAATCTCTGTTAACTCATAAGGGTTCACTTTAATTATTCAAATTTATGTTTTAGTTCCTTAATTTTAAAAATATAAAGTGCAGACAGAGATCGATGTGTTGTAACGACGTTCATTCATCAATTAACAAAACATCTTTATTTCCAAGGATTTTAACTATTGGTATTAAAAACACCTCTATTTTCTAATGAAAATTTACTTGAATAAATAAATCGAATTATTATGAAGGAAAGTAATGAAACAATATTGTTGTAATGAACCGAAAAACCGAGTTGTAGTAATTATAAGCGCACTAGTGCAGGAATGATGTGCTTGCACAATTCCAGGCGGAAATAAACTAAGATTCATAAAAATGAAATTACCAAAATTATATCAAAATTAATTAATGTTCACGCCACGGATCCGTCACACTTGAACGTCAATGAAATAAAACCAAAATTCTTATGAATAAATTAATCATAAACTCAATCCACACTTTGCATAAATAAAATCAACACACACCTTTAACTGAATGAAAGTGAGAGGGAAAACGAGCTGGGTTGCCTGCACCCTAGCCAACCAACTCGTTTCCCATTTTAGGAAACTTGAAGCTTCAACACTCAAAGACACATCAGCAACAGATTAAAACACAAGACGTAAAAAACATGGCGTAGCTCCTCGTATTAATTCTGAATCAGAAAAAATACATCATAAGTCTGGATCCAGCCCAGAATGAGGGCGACAACAAAAAATTACAATTTTTTCAAAGTTACAGTAGCTTGGCTATCTCTCCCTAATTTTCTATCTGAAATATATATTTATACAACCCTTTCAGCCTATGGCCATAACGAAATTACATACAATCGTTCTAATTCCAGCGCTTCGGCTGAAACAAAATAATCAACTAGCATTACAAAATAAGCCTCCGGCTATAACAAAATGTTAATCTAATCGTTGGTCGGTGACCCAATATTCGATCATATCCCTGACGATCCTCTTCTCCTAATTAAACTGAAGAAGACCACAATTGAACTGGATGAGTTGGAACGAGATTCTCGCATTAGGTAACGAGCCGTCGTGAAAGTTTAGGAGCGGTCAACTGCCAATGGTGCAGGAATTGCTTGCACTAGACCATGCTGACACGACGATTAATACATTTTATTATCAAAATACCTTAGGAAGGAAATATTAGTTGCAAGAATATAAAAGGCATAAAATCTATTTAAAAATTATTAATTTAGTACTTAATAAACCTTAAGTTTTAAATATAAAACTAGTGCAGGAATAGGACAAGATTCTTGGACTAGTGCATAAATAAGGAAGTTTATGAGGGTAAAACAGAGATTTATGATTATGGTTTTAAAGTAGGAAGGGGGTTAAAATGAGGCATTTTATCCTACCAACAAGCATGTAAGGAATTACACATCTCCCTCATACTAAGCTATAGAATATGCTCTTTGTGCAACAACGAACTCAAGAAACAAGGTGAGTGGTATTATTGATGTTTTATATTGATTTTAATGAAAAGTGATGAAATATTTATATCTGTTTTTGTTTTTTTTTATTATAGCCAACATTTCTTTTCTATTTAGAGATTTTTTATTTGTAAGGGACATCTGCGGTTGTGTGTAGAAGGAATTACACATATCCCCCATACTAGGCTATTGAATGAACATCACAACCAATCTAGATCTATCTAGCAAGTGCTAAGAGGGATCACATTTTTTGAGGTGCAAACCTCTTTTATAGTGCAAACCATTAAGAAATTTGATTAGATTTTTGTTTTTTTTATTATAGTTAACATTGTATTTTTATTTAAAGAATATTTTCTTTCTATTTTAAAAGGTAGAATATGGAAGGAATAAAATCAAGGTTGAGGATGTAAGTAATTAGACATCTTCCTCATACTGAGTTGTAGAATATACCTCTTTGTGCAACAACGAACTCAAAAAGCAAGGAAACCATTAAGATATTTGATTTGATTTTTGTTTTCTTATTATAGTCAACATTTTTTTTTATTTAAAGAATATTTTATTTTTATTTTAAAAGTTCGAGTATGGAAGGAATCAAATTGAGATTGAGCATGCAAGGAATTACACATCTTCCTAATACTGAGTTGTAGAATATACCTCTTTGTGCGACAACGAACTAAACAAGCTATTTGAGAGTGGTATTATTGATGTTTTAATGATTTTAATTAAAGTAAAAAAAATGTATATGCATTTTTTTATAACCAACATTTTTTTTATTTAGATAATTTTTGTTTTTAAAGGACAGATGCCCACTTGAGGTTCAAGAAAAAATGCATTACCCATCTCCCTTATACTAGGTTGTAGAATGAGCCTTTAGAGACAACTAATATAGATCCATGTCTTAACCACAAATCTAACAAGCATTATAGAATGAGCTTTTCAAAACAACTAATATAGATCCATGTCTTAACCAAAGATCTAATAAACACTGAAAGGAATCATGTTTTTTTAGGTGAAAACATCTTTTATAGTGCAAAACATGAACAATGTTTGCACATTGAGACATTTGATCCCTCTAGGTGTTTGATAGATATGTAGTTAATATGGACCTCTCTCCCTCTCTCTCTCTCTCATATATATATATATATATATATATATATATATATATATATATATATATATATATATATATATATATATATATATATATATATATATATATATATATATATATATATATATATATATATATATAGTATTAAAAATCCTTCAGTATTTGGATTTGTAGATTTCTGACTTAAACTTATAATTCCAACAAATATTTCTTTGATTTCTAAAAAAAATTCTAAGTGTAGAAATCTTTCCTAATAATGAAGCTTTATCCACCGATATTATTCTGGATCACATACTAATTCAAATCTATATGCAACACATAATCTCTTCTACAATCAATCATCGATTTGCGGAAATAGAAACAGTCGCATGCGCACATAAACACAATATGTAATGGGGAAAGCTTATAGCTGAAAACCCCCAGCTATTTGTATATTATAATAGAAGAGAAACATGTAACAATCTCAGTACAATACTCCTCACAAGTACTCAGTACTGTCTCCAAAAGTTACACACAAACTAGCTCAGTTTTGAACAAGTCACAAGTTCAAAACTCATCCACTAATTGCCTGCCTCTACTGCGCAATCCAAGTTGGTTCAATGAGAGATCCAAGTTCGAATCTCCTTGGCTTCAACTGCGCAATCCTCATGGGCAATCTCCTCCAATGCTTGTGCAAATCTCATGCACAACTGCTGTCGCAACTAATAGCAAACTCACCCTTTCATCTACCTCTTCCATTGGTCTCCACTGAACTGTCCATGCACTGTAGTGAACTGATGTGTTCTTGAGTTGAATAATGAGTTAATAATTAGTGAATTAAATAATATTTAATTCACCCCACTCATTACTAGTTGATTAGCTAGTTAAACTAATCACAACTAGTTCAACTAAGTTAAACCGAACACAACTCCACCAACTGTCTCATCAACTCCACCAAACTTCTGCCACTGAAGTCCTAACTGAAGTCAACCATGCATGAGCTCACCAAAGCCCAAGGAATAGCGTAATTCCTTCTGTCAGATGCATGGGCCACATCCGTAGCTCCAACTGAAGTGCTGTAAGAGAATAAACTGAAGTTTAGAGTCCAAATATTATTAAGGGCCAATAATATTTGACTGACCTATTTTTAGACAAGCAATCTAAAAATAGACTTCGACCTGTATGTCTAAAAATAGAGGTCCATCTATTTTTACCAACTCGACCAATCATCCAATAATAGCATACTTCAACTCCTAGACCGTGCTCCATATGTCTAAAAATAGACATAGTCTAAAAATAGACTTTGCGCCAAAAATAGCCTGCGGGCCCACTTAGTGAAGGCGACTTCAGTTCACTAAGTTCCATCATCTTGTTGCATTTTCAACACTCCCTCTCAACAAGATATGGATTATCTGCAACCCCTATCCTGCCTTTGTGGAATTCGAACTTGCTCTTGGTGAGCGCCTTCGTCAAGATGTCAGCATCCTGATCCTTCGTGGGAACATATGAAAGTAACATGATTCTCCGCTGAACACAATCTCTGATATGATGGTACCTGATGTCGATGTGTTTGGATCTATCATGAAATACTAGATTAGCCGAGAGTTTAATGCAACTCTGGTTATCACAATAAATCACGATAGGCTCCAAGTGCATCCCGAACAATCCAACGAGGATCTTCCTCATCCAAATAGCCTCGCATGCAGCCAAGCTTGCTGCCATGTACTCGGCCTCTGCTGAACTGAGTGCCACAGATCTCTACTTCCTGCTGTACCAGGAAACTACTGTCGACCCGATGCTGAAAATACCTCCAGATGTGCTCTTACAATCTGTTGGGTTCCCTACCCAATCTGCATCAGTGAAGCTGGAAATCTTCGCTCCATCCTCCTGTCTGTACCATAGACCATATCCCGATGTGCCACTAAGATAACGTAATACATGCTTTCTTGCCTTCCAGAAGAGCTTGGTAGGCTTAACCATAGCTTGCGAAAGCTGGTTAACAACATAGCATATATCGGGTCGTGTATTGACTAGATACATAAGCGACCCCACCAACTGTCGATAGACAGTGGCATCCACTACCTCTGCTGAAGTAGCATCCTCCTTCCTCCAACCACCAGGAAGAGGAGTGTCAACAGGCTTGCAGACATGCATGTTGAACCTCTCCAGTATCTCCCAGGCATACTTACCTTGAGAAACAAACAGTCCTCCACTGCGCTGCCAAATCTCCAATCCCAAGAAATAATGAAGGAGGCCCAAGTCCTTCATCTCGAACTCTCTAGCAAGGTCCTCCTTCCATGAAAGTATCAACAGCTCATCACCCTTCAAAATAAGATCAATTACATACAGTACAATGATCAACAACTTCCCCTCCACCACAATCTGGTACAGGTTAGGATCCGCCTCACTCTTGGAAAATCCAAGCCCGGTGAAATAACTGTCAATCCATGTGTACCAAGCACGAGGTGCTTGCTTCAACCCGTACAGTGCTCTCTTGTGTTGGCACACATGCGACTCACTGCTGAAGATCTCGAAACCTTTAGGTTGCTCTATGTACACCTCCTCCTCAATGACTCCGTTGAGGAACACAGTCTTCACATCCATCTGATCGATGTGCCATCCCATCTGTGCTGAGAGATCTAGGATCGTTCGTATGGAAGAGTACCTTGCGACAGGTGCAAAGGTCTCCTCATAATCGATCCCCTCGATCTGTGAGAAGCCACGGGTGAAAAATCTCACCTTGTACTTCTCCACACTCCCGTTAGCCGCCTGCTTCACTTTGTAGATCCATCGTGAACCCACCACTGATTTCCCCTTTGGTGTTGGGACAATCTCCCATGCACTGTTTCTAACGATCAATTCATATTCTTCGATCATGGCATCTACCCATGTGGGTTCCTCCACAGCTTCCTCAAAAGAGGATGGCTCTGTCATGACACATTGACTCATAAGAGCCATGTATCCAATGTATCAATCAGGTGACTGTCTCTGTCTGCGCTGTGTTGTAGGTGGTCCTACAACCTTCTTTGCATATTGAGCTAGTCGCTCAGCTTCTGTAGTGCGCTTGTGCCCTCTGATGGTTGGCGCTGCATGAGTGGTTTCTTCCACTTCATGAACTTCCTCTTGTGGCTGATCCACATCCGGAAGCTCCTCCTTAGGAACTAACAGCTCCTCATCTGCATGCAAGTGTGGATCCCTCTCAAGCGAACACTGCATGGCTTTCTCCTCCTGAAATTTAATATCCCGTCGCACAATAGTCTTGTGACTGTCTGGAAAATACACCCGATAGTTGTGAGGTGTATCAGTGTACCCCACAAATATTCCAACCTCTGCGGTCGGATCCAGCTTCTTTTTGGCATCCTTCGTCACATGCATGTAGACAGGTGAGCCAAAAATTCTCAGATGAGAAATATCAGGCCTCTTGCCAGAAAACGCCTCCTCTGGTGTACTCATGCCAAGAATCTTGTGAGAACAACGGTTCTGCACATACACTGCTGTATTGCATGCCTCATCCCACAAGTGAAGGGGTAGGCCCTGATCATGCAACATCGCCCATGCAGCACCCACGATCGTTTTGTTCTTCCGCTCAGCCACCCCATTCTGCTATGGGTTATGGGGTGCGATGAGCTCTCTCCGAATCCCTTCTGCACTGCAAAAGTCCTTGAATTCAGTAGAGATGAATTCACCACCATTTTCACTCCTAAGAGCCTTCACATGCTTCCCTGATTCCTTCTCAACCAACGCCTTGAATTCACAGAACTTTGAAAATTTCTCGCTCTTCTTCTGCATGAAGAAGATCCAGCACTTCCGAGAGAAATCATCAACAAAGATCACATAGTACTTGTGCTTTGTTGTCGAAGCTACAGAGAAAGGACCACACACATCTGTGTGAACTCTCTCAAGGATCGTCATGGCGTGACTATCCTTCTCGTGAAAGGTGGCTTTCACATACTTCCCCAAGGTACACCCCTTGCACTGATCTGACTGCGCAAGAGTGCCCTTAGGAAGTCCAGTAGAAATCTGCTGCAAGATCTTCAAAGCTCCATGGTGAAGGTGGCCCAATCTCCTGTGCCACAGTTCGCCCTCATCATCCTGTCTCACCACTTCTCCCACCTTGCATGCCATTGCTGCGCAGCCATCTACTTGCAACTGATAAAGGTTCTTGACTCGAACCCCTATCTTTCGGGTCTCTCCAGTTGTCTTACTGTGCAGGAAGGCTTTTCCTTCGCTGAAGACCACATCATACCCCTTGTTTTCCAACATCGACACAGATATCAGATTCTTCAATAATCCTGAAACATGAAAAAATTCCTTCAATACAAAGGGTTTAGCAGACTCCCTCTCAAAGGAAATGGTACCGATACCAGTCGCACTGTATCTACCATCATCTCCCATCTCGATGTGCACTCCAAGATCTTTTTCCTCCAGATCTGGAAACAGATCTCGATCTCCGGTCATGTGAAATGACGCACAACTGTCCAAGAACCATACTGATCCCATCACACTTGAAACCAAGCATGCGATCAGTGAAAAATCCAGTTTGAATTTAGAAGCCAATGCCTCTCCCACTGCAGATCCAGCAGCCTTCTTATTTTTCTTCTTCTGCGGACAATTTGTGGCATAGTGTCTGTGCTAGTGACAGTGAAAACACTTCACCTTGGACATGTCTTCCTTCTTGCCTTTCGCACCAGACTAAGAAGCCTTCTTACTCTTCCCCTTCTTTGCTTTGGCAGCCAAAGTGAAATTTTCTTCATCAGATACCTTTGATGAAGATCCGTCCCTGGTAGTCCTCCTTATCTCCTCTTGCATGAGATCTTCCCAAAGTCGCTCCCATCCCAGCAACTTCTCCCAACCATTGACAGAGTCCTGATAGGAATGCCAAGCCTTTGAAAGACCAAGGAGAGCCAGGTCTACCATATCCTCTTCTTCGACAGTCACCCCCACACTTCCCAGCTCATCTCTGCATTGAGTGAACTTCGTGAGGTATTTGGCGATACTGTCGCCTTTCTCCATCTTAATGTTTTTGAGCTTATCCTTGAGCGCCAGCTTCCTTTGGTTGCTCTTACTCTGGAATAGATCTGTCAATGCTTTCCACATCAAATATGGAGAAGCTTTTCCATGCAGGCTAGATACAATGTGATCCTTTACGCCCTCCAACAGAATCCTTCGACATTTCGCCATCTTCTTTTGCCAAGCCTCGACTTCAGCAGGATCAGTGGGCTTTTGGACATCCGTATCTATGAACTCCTTCAGTCCATTATCTTCTAATACTGCCTCCATGTGATCTTTCCATGCAACATAATTCGAACTGCCTTCAAGAGCATATTCGAGTCGCAAACCGTTGAAAGACATTTTCAACTCCGGCACCAAGAAAACAAACTGCTGCAAAATTCGAATTCCAAACTCAAAAACTCAACTGCTTCTGGATCTGTGAGAACAAATTGTTTCTAGCACAGAGATCGACTGTAAGGGCATTTACTAGATATATCACCTTTCAGAGAAAGGATGGATCCAGAGGCTACCTGGCCCGTTACAGACTCTGTCTACCGAAATAATATTGTAATCACTGCAATAGATCCCGATGATTGATTCGCTTCGATACCATGTAGAAATTTGCTGAATAATGAAGATTTATCCACCGAGATTATCCTGATCACATACTAATTCGAATTCATATGCAACACATAATCTCTTCTACAATCAATCATCAATTTGCGGAAATAGAAACAGTCGCATGCGCACACAAACACAATATGTAATGGGGAAAGCTTATAGCTGAAAACCCCCAGCTATTTGTATATTATAATAGAAGAGAAACATGTAACAATCTCAGTACAATACTCCTCACAAGTACTCAGTACTGTCTCCAAAAGTTACACACAAACTAGCTTAGTTTTGAACAAGTCACAGGTTCAAAACTCATCCACTAATTGCCTGCCTCTATTGCGCAATCAAGGTTGGTCTAATGAGAGATCCAAGTTCGAATCTCACTGGCTCCAACTGCACAATCATCATTGGCAATCTCCTCCAATGCTTGTGCAAATCTCATGCACAACTGTTGTCGCAACTAATAGCAAACTCACCCTTTCATCTACCTCTTCCACTAGTCTCCACTGAACTGTCCATGCACTGTAGTGAACTGATGTGTTCTTGAGTTGAATAATGAGTTAATAATTAGTGAATTAAATAATATTTAATTCACTCCACTCATTACTAGTTGATTAGCTAGTTAAACTAATCACAACTAGTTCAACTAAGTTAAATCGAACACAACTCTACCAACTGTCTCATCAACTCCACCAAACTTCTGCCACTAAAGTCCTAACTGAAGTCAACCATGCATGAGCTCACCAAACCCCAAGTAATAGTGTAATTCCTTCTGTCAGATGCATGGGCCACATCCATAGCTCCAACTGAAGTGATGTAAGAGAATAAACTGAAGTTTAGAGTCCAAATATTATTAAGGGCGAATAATATTTGACTGACATATTTTTAGATAGGCAGTCTAAAAATAGACTTCGACCTGTATGTCTAAAAATAGAGGTCCATCTATTTTTACCAACTCGACCAATCATCCAAGAATAGCATACTGCAACTCCCAGACCATGCTCCATATGTCTAAAAATAGACATAGTCTAAAAATAGACTTTGCGCCAAACATAGCCTGCGGGCCCACTTAGTGAAGGCGACTTCAGTTCACTAAGCTCCATCATCTTGTTGCATTTTCAACAAAAAGTATACTTGAAAAAGGGGGAAAATGTAGAATAATGAAACTACTTGAAAATTTTTAACTAGTAGAATTTATTTTCTTCAATTACTTCATTTGAGATATATATACTTATTTTTTTTAACCATATATAATATATACAGAGTTGATCCATAAAATGTTGTAGATATTACACTGGGAAATAAATCATAATAGATCTCACAAGTTATTCTTAAAAATATGAAATATACATTCTGATGGTTTATTTCTCTTTAGATTTCTCGATTTGTAAATTATTGTTTATTACATATTCATGTAAATTATAATTGTGCAAAAAATATAGAACAACAAAATAAGAACTCACAAACTATAATCGACACAAAATATATCCTGGGAAACTATTTTAGGAGAAAACCAAATTGGAAGATGAGGTATGCTCTCTTTCTCTGAATAGAAAATGGATGCAAGTACAAGAAGTAAGGCTCATGTCCCATGGGCTACTACAATGCACAAATAATTTATGTGTACTCTCTCCCTATATCTATCAGCTACTCTTCTCCTCTACTAAACAAGAAGCACTCAAAGAATGGAACCCTTTTCCACCTAGTGGCACGACTATAACACAACTTGATAGCTTACTGGTGGTTAGGTTTGACTCCTTCAACTCTTAACTAGAGTTAAATATGATTTTTTCTAGAGTCTGATTCATCATGATCATGTGTCTTTCCCATTTTCCATGAATAATGGGGCCTCACATGACATTTCCTCCAATTGTAATGGCTAAATTAGGAAGTTCAACTTCTAAGTGGCATAAATTTTGCATACGTACTCCGATTAAGGAAATTCTTGTGTCTTTGAAAATTTATTTGTGTGTATAATAGAAAAATAAGGTTATGCATTATAGTGGTAAAATTTTACCTTAAAAACTTCACTTTTACACGTCGAAATGCTCTTGGAAGCTTTCAACCTCTCATTTTCCAAATTGGGTACCGATGGTAAAAATGCTCCTGTGTTTCTTCCACTTTTTCTCAATCAATAGTTGAGAATGAAAAGTTTTATTTATAGATCACATTGTTCAAATTAATGTTTTTGTTATTAATATATTATTAAATACATGCTTCTATTACTTAACTTCATATATTGAAATATTTTGTTTATGATCCACATTGAATTTATTATTATTATTATTATTATCATTATTTTCAAATGCTACATATTAATTTATATTAAAAATTGAATTAATTACACATGCGTGGAAGTAATTGAATTTGTTTTACTTTCAATTACTTATTTTTTGTGGAAACACACACACACACATATATATATATATTACATTCTCTCTTTCTAAAATTGATATAAAATTATGTTATTTCATGTAACATAGAAGTCTTTTAGTTATCGTTGAGAGTGAGAACTAAATATTAATATCAACAACTAAGTGAATGAACACAATGAGGGTGGGATTATTGATGTTTTATAATGATTTAGGGAAAAATTGTATCCAATTTTTTTTTTTTTTTGTTATGGCTAACATTAACTAAGCCAAGGTTGAGCATAAAATTAAATAAGCATCTTTTTTATCAATTGATATAGATCTATCTTAACAATAAATCTAGCAAGTGCCCAAAGGGATTAAATCTTTTGAGGTGCAAACCTCTTTTGGAGTGAAAAACATGAAAAATGGTTGCACTTTGAGAGATTAGATCCCTCTAAGTGCTTGATAGATCCATGGTTAAGATGGATTAAGGCCTTGAAAATCCCCTTGGGTACTTGGACTAGGTAGATTACACAATTTAAACTTACTTACAATTCCAATAAAAGTTTGCTATATTTCAGACAAAATTTACATAAAAATATATAACTTAAAAATGGGGAAAATGTATAATAATGAGACTACTTGAAATGTTTTAACTATCAAAATTTATTTTATTCAATTCCTATATATATATAAAATCCATATTGAATTTTTTTTAATACTTTTGAAATGTCATATATTGATTTTATTTTAAGAACTCACTTAGTTACACATCTCACTCTTTTTAATGTTATGAGGAAGACATTGAATTTTTTCACTTTTAGTTACATCTCTTTGGACATTGAAATAAATTATTTAATACTACTATTCAAATAGTTTATTTAAGTCCTTTATTGAAATATTTAAAAATAATATAATTATTATACATTTTCCTCACATTAAGTAGAATATATATATATATATATATATATATATATATATATATATATATATATATATATATATATAGTTGACATTGAGAATTTTTGTTTATAAATCACATTGTGTACTTTAATAAAAAAAAATTGTTATTAATACATTTTTAAATAGACGTCAATATTGAAATACACATATTGAAATACTTAATTTATGATTCACACTTATATATATATATATATATATATATATATATATATATATATATATATATATATATAATGCCACATATTAATTTTATATTAAGCATCGAATGAATTGCACATATCCTTATTATTAATCATATAAGGAAATAATTGAATTTGAATTTAATTTGAGCTTGAAAAATGTTTAATTCTTATAATTTTTAAAAATATTTCAATAAAAGTGTTAAATAAATTATTTGAATATTCACATTAGCTAATTCATTTGAGTTATATATATGGAGAGAGCTATTTTATTTTATTTTTTATTTTTTTTTAATGTTGACAATAATAAAATATTTCAATGTTCACTCTGAAGAAGTATTTGGCGGTTAAAAAAATTAATTACTTCCTAACAATAATTTTGATTTCTAAGTAAAGCTAACTATATTTATATGGTACAAAAGATATTACATGTCAATATTTTCCCACTGAAGCTACAAAACTAGCCAATTTTTGTGGGAAGAATGTTCAAAATAGCAGAATTGGGACTGCCCCTATTGGGGAAACCAGTCCCGAGGTTAAGCCAGTTCCGAGTAGCAGTGCTGCCCCAAGTGGGGAATCTAGCATGTAACTTAGTTAACCAAAATTTAAGCATAATGTGCATACAAAATTAAAGCAAAAAAGTAGTATTGAAAGTGTTACTAGATAAGAAGGTGTTAGAAAATTATATATTATGGAGCAATGCAACACATAAAATATGCAAAAAATACAAGCACACAAAACACATAAAACCATAGAGACACATATATACGTGGTTCACCCAGTTTGGGCTACGTCCACCCCAAACAGCCAGTCCTTCCTTTCTATTATCTAGCAAAAATGAAGAGACAAAACCTACAATAGATTCGCTGTAATATCCTCTGTTCTCTCTCACAGTCTCCCTCTCTGTTTCTCGCTCCAAGAATACACACATAATACACAGCCACAATACAATGCCCTCATATATACAAGGGGGTTGCCTTCTAGGGAAAAAAACCCTAATCTAAACATAACTTCTATTGTCAGATCATTTTCCTAATGAACGGCCCAGATTGACTAGAAATCACTATACTTTTACAAGGCAATTTTACATCTGTTTTTAGCTTCGGGGGCACTACAGCCCCCCCCTGGACCCCCCACGACAGCGATTAATTACGGGCGGCGTTGTCGCCCCTTTTAAGGTACAGGGGTCCAATGCTGTGATACAAAGTAAACAAGATAATCAGGCTCCACACCCAACAGAAGGGAGGTCTCCTGGTGCTAGTCCTGTTCCGACTTGTCATTTTTCAGATCTTCTGGAGGTGTCTCTTCCATAATGAAGCAACCATAGTCATCTGAGGAGTCACCATCCTGCTTTGACATCTGGGCATTCGGTTCAGGCATAACAACAGAGCGCGTTCCCTGAGCTGCGGCGCTGTCATATTTGGCGGAGCTATCACCACATTCACTTTCTGATGAGTGCTCAACAGTTTTTGTGGGGAGAGCCTCCATATTTCTGTAGAGCTAAGAGTGGGCTGGAATCAAAGTGGACTTCCGCAGATGCTTCCAAGAGCTCGAGGTGGAAGGCATGTCAAGGAGTCACAGTGAGAAGAGGGCCGAGACCTGGTGCAACTCTGGGGCCCCCATAGAATTCATATTGACAGTGAATTCCACCGGTCCAGAGCCATCATTGCGCAAGGATGCCGAGATGTTATCACCTAGGGAGGAAGAATCATAGTCTTGGAGAGGATGAGGTGGGCGAGAGGGTTGACCACGTCCTCGACCCCTGTGGCAACTTATCCTTTGTCTGTGCGACATGGAAGCATCTAAAGGCACTAACATGGAAGGGACAGGCTTGCGCAGGGAGAGGAGGCAGGAGGCATCTAACTAAAGAGCCAAGCGAGTGGAATATTGAGTGACCGAAAACTCAGAGCGATGTCGAAGGGAAGGATTAAGGCTATAGGTCTCAATTCCATGGCAGAAGGAGTGCTGGAGCATCAGATTCAAATTGATAGACAACCGATAGGGAGTGGAGGCTGTTAGGGCCTAAATCTACCTCAGGCTGAGAAAGGCAGAATCGAGGGTAACATCAAACCACGCTTAACCTGGTAGCTAGCCCTACCAGGTTGGGAGAGGGCTCTCTCCTTGTCAATATCAGCAAAAAATGGCCAATGAAAGCTTGAGATGACTGATGTGAAGACTGATTTTAGGCTAGGTATGTGTGCAAAAGAGTTTGATTTGAATTTAATGATGTTTTTTTGGCTTCAAATGGAAAGGCAGATTTGGGTCTGGGGAATGAGGCTCAGTTTTGCAGAGATCTGAATGGGGCAAGGCAGGCAATTGATTTGACACTTCAAATTGAAATAAATGGAGAGCTTTAGATAGGTGAGGAGTTGAAGAGGGAAAGAAACCTTCAAGGATCCTCTTTAAACAGCTGAAAAAATAGATAACTAAACAAACCCTAGGTAGAGCACTGCAATTTCAATGGATTCTACCTTTATCCTTATTTGTTTAAGTTAAGAAGAAATAAGAGAGAAAATGGCATACATAAAACACAAGTAAACTTACATTTACAGAGAGAAACACAATATCAAAGCAAGATTCCACATGAATCCCATAGAGTGCTGCAAACCCTGGTCTATTCCTTTGCCAAACTGTAGAGATGAATGTACAATAATGCTCAAAGCATTCCCAAAAGTCTAACCTATGCTAATGACTGAAAAATTGCAAGATATAAGCAAACAACAACTCATCCTAGCCTCTAGGGGTTGAGCTCATAATATTAGGAGCTGTTCCAACAAAATATAAAATGAGAACTAAAAGGTAGGCAGTGGAACAACTTGCCTCTAAAAACTAGGAAACTGATTCATCTAATTGCAAACTACCCTTTGATGGATGAATCTACCTCTATGAGTGAAAATTTAGCAAAATTACATCAAAATCCATCATGTAACATTAAATTACATCATTAGTTTGAAAACTAGAAGGAAAAAATTCAAACTGTGAAAAAACTAGGCGAAAAACAGAGTTTTTGACCAAAATTCAGCAAAATTCCTCCAATGCGCCACACTTGATTTCCCTATGCGTAGTGCCTATTTGCAGCTGATTTTGGAGGCGTTCCCGGTGTCCAAATTTTCTCCAAGTGGGCTTGTTGGAAAGGTATTCCTGTCTAATTTCTAGAACAAGTGGAATTTTTGAATTTTGCCTCCATTTGCCCCTCCAAA
Source organism: Pinus albicaulis (assembly GCA_034641835.2). NCBI lineage: Eukaryota > Viridiplantae > Streptophyta > Pinopsida > Pinales > Pinaceae > Pinus > Pinus albicaulis. The sequence goes on from JAXQQM020066006.1 coordinate 36,296, forward strand.
ACTGAGTTCTCCCAAGACTACTTCCTGTGTGTCAAAAAAGGGGCAGAAAGGTCATTTATGGGGTGTTTTTGACCTTTTTGGAAGCCCAAAACCTGTCAAAATTTCTTGGCCACTGGTAGGCATGCATATTTTTCCATGAAAAATCCAAAAAATCTAAGTTTTCATCAAAAGGAGTCCCCCATCGAAAGCGAGCACCAGGTGACGCGGCTCATTGGGCAGAAAAACCTGTGTTTTGGCCCAAAAATTTCAAAATTGCAAAAAGTGTCCCAAATTTTTTGAAATTTGGGTTGAGTGTCCTACATTAAGTGCTTTGTGGGGCCAAGGAAGCCTCAGTCAAGATCTGAATTTTATCTTTCACTTTTGCCTCCTTGATGCCTTCTTCAAATTAGCCTTCAAGTTCCTGATTCTTGCCTTGCAACTTTTGTTTTTCACCAAGTAATGGTATGCCATGTGCCTCAACATATTTTTCTCATTGTTGGCCTTCTCTAGCATCCTTTCCCAAGTGCAATTTTGTTCTCTCAAGACAATATTCTGAGTCATGTTCAATCTCTGGCTCATACCCATGATCATTGTCTCTTTCCATTGTTTTCCTTTGGTTTTGAAAAATGTGGTTGTACATTGATGGTTTTGTGGATAACAATGTGAAAATATGGTGGAGGAATGAAATGGGTAGATTGTATGGAAGATAGTGTAAAAATGTATGTGTGAACAGACTTTAGGGATGGGACTAAGAGTTTTATGGATGTGAGTAGGGTTTGGGGATTTTGTAGTTAGGATTTGGGAAAATGGGAATTGGGGGTAGAGGTGAATGAAGTTAGGGATATGGGGGATAGTAAAATGGTTTAATGAAACTAGAAAAGAAGTGAGGGAATAAAAATGTGAGGGAGTGATGGCCACAAAAACCAATTTACAAACCCTAAGAAATCATGTCTTGAGCAAAAATTGCAAGGAAGTAGGGTTTGAAATTTTTACTAAATCATCAAAAACATCTTAAGACACACTTTCATTGGCATTTAAAGAGTTGTTGACTTACTTTGTACGGGAGGAAACCAAGAAAATTGAAGATTTGGATGAATTTGTGGTGAAAATGGCTTGCATCTCTATGCGTCGCGCCACAAACCCAACGCGCCGTGCCTATTATATGCGTCGCGCCAGTGTATTTTTTACACTGTGGAGGCCGGCCCAATGCGCCACGCCTCTAGCCCAATGCGTCGCGCCCTTGAACTTTGCCCAGTTTTCATTCAAACTTGCTCCTTTTCTTCAACATGACTTTCTCTTGTTGAATCTTTATCTTTTGAATGCGAATGAGCTCCTTGATGATGATCAATGAGTTTATATACAAGAGCTTTTGATTTTTCACTCATAAAACTTAGTTTAATAATGTTTGCATTGTGACTTACTTTTTCAACTCTGTTTTTGGGCATTTTACTCTATTTGTGCCTCTGATTAACTGAATGACTTGATTTTTTGTTTTCCTTGTAGGGGATGGAGCTGCTGAAGCCTGGCAAGGTGACCAGGGTTTCCACTGAAGTTATTTACATATGAGAGAACTTGAAATTACATCAAATTTATACATAAAAAGATAAAATACTTTGTTTTCCTCAAAACAGATTTTTGAGGAAAAAATCATTTCTGGGCATATGATGATGGCATTTATTTGGTACTAGAACTTTATTCAACCTCCTCATGCACCTTCCGACTGTTATTGGACATTTTGAAGATATTTTTGATGAAATCCTAGACCTAATGAAACTGAAACCCTAGAAATGACTCTTGCAAATTTAAAGACAAAAAGTGACTGCAGATGATCTTAATGAATGGAAATGAGCCAGTAGGTAAAGGACATGAGGGAAAATGTACAACAGGCGACTACCGTTAGATGATCCATGCTCCTAATGGAATGCAGTTGACTGAGCGAGACACCTAATATGCAATGCAACAAGAGAATTTGATCATTGACGAAGGGATGAAGATACCGACACTAACAGAGGTGATGGATAAATCATATGATTCCATGAAGAATGGAAAATGGAAGCGACGAGGACAGTTAAGGAGGCCAAAATTAAAGCTCTGTAACGACAAATTAATGGTGGCAGACCTCTTCTTGCAGGCATTAATAGCCCAGTCGCGTGAGCCATCCAAGGAAATGTGGCCCTACCAGATGCCATGCGGTGGAGCTGCACATTTATTTCAATTGATCACCCGCATCCGAGATACTTCGTAATGATATTAGTAAGAGGGAGGTGTATAATTACCCATTGGGGGTGTTAAACAATATAAATACATCAACGGTCTACACATCACCGAATTCTCTAGAGCATGAGAGGACTACTGCCAAGTGTCTAGAGCTCCACCGAAATATCTAGAGTATTAGGATGACTCTTGCCAAGTGTCCCCTCCATGTTGCAGTGTGTAAGATGAGCATGCTAAAAATAGTGATATATCATTTGGTGGCGATCCGTATTCCAAGTGCGAAGGTGTTGGTATATGGTGGGAATTATATCTAGTTTCGGGCCTATGCATCACCTCTGGTATGTTCACTCCTCAGAGATTTTTCCTTAATTATTTTGACAATATAAACCATGCGAAATAATGAAGGGTTCCTGCAAGCCATTAATGTCTCCTCCCAAAGAATAAATAATGTTTTTATTACCTATGTGATGCATTACACACCTATCCTACCCTCGTCCTTTCCTTGCAATGTGATGATCCCTCAACAATAAGCGACGTCTTTGCTTCGTGTGATTATAAAGGGCTTGAGTCAAGAAATGGGTGGTGCTGGTATGTAACATTATGCAGTGATGTATGAAAAATTGTAAGGAATTTCATTTTATATGTTTCTATCATGCTTGGAATGAGTTATTCAGTGAGCCGGTGGTCACTTTTCCATCTTTGGTGGCAAGCATACTAGGATGACAAAGATCACATATATTTCCAAGGGTTTTGTAGTTAATGTTTTTCATTCTATTCTTGCACAGGGCAGCCTCTAGGGTGGTTTTTTAACTACTGTTTGTGCTACCATCATCGACACTTCATGGTATTGACTTCCCTGGTATATCCTGTTGAAAATGGAAATAAGAAATATTGAAAATGGCACCCAAGGGGGCTTCTAATTTGATTTTCCCTTAATTAAAGTAGAAGTAAAATAGTAATTCCATCACATAACAACTTGTAAGTGTTAACTGAGTTAGGAAGACTTAGTTAGCTCAGTTAATTTTAATCGAAGGTCAAACTGGAGGCATGTAGAGTCCACTCTATGTTTTAGGGGTCTAGTTACAATTATTTATGACTTGTAATTAGTTAATTCAATTATTTGAGTCAAAAATTAGTTTAACTAGTTCTAACTCAAAGATGAGATAGTTATAGGTCGAGTGAATTAAATATGATTTAATTCACAAGTAGTGATCAATCAGTTAACTGATAATTCACTATAAATAGTTGTTGCATGTTAGTTCTAAGGAAGTCCCAGTTGAGATTAGGGTTAAAGGGAAGATAACTATCAATTGTATAATTAGAAAATTGTACGTGTCATGCATGAGGTCATCAGGTTTCCTTGAATGAATTACACAATAAATTCTTGGAAATTTCCTTATTAATAGGGTCACAGCTATTCCAATAATGCATAAGCAAGTCTAGTCATAGAAAGGCTAAGAATTGTATAAGTATTGGATCAATTTTTCCTAGATTAAAGTGAGACAGTCAGTAGAGTGTAGAGGTTTCTCAGTGAGGAAAATAGTATTGTATTGTTTCATGATCTTGAAATTATGAAATATGCAGATATTGAGGTTATGAGTAGTTTATTTCCCTAGATACATCTTGTGTTGTGCGATTGATAATTTCTTTCTCTTTCTTGTTTATGTGATTGTGCGATCAAAATTGGTTTCCTCAATTTGTAGAAGGAATAAGTATTTTTTTTTAGTACATTAAAATATCAGATTGAATCCATTTAGGTATTTCTACATGGTATCAGAGCGGGAATCACAATAAAAGAGAAGAACCAGAGTTTTTTTTGAACGAGCACATCAAATTTGCAGATTTATTCTTCAGGACTAACAATATAAGATCAAGATGTCTTTAGTAATAACTCGGATGAACTGGAAGGTGTTGGGGTTCTCATGTTTGTTGAGATTGCAACAAGATGATGAGCTTAGTGAAAATATTCGCCTTCACTAAGTGGACACATAGGCTATTTTTGGCGCAAAGTTTATTTTTAGACTATGTCTATTTTTAGACATATGGATCATGTTTTATGAGTTGCAGGATGCTATTTTTGGATGGTTGGTCAAGTCGGAAAAAATATATGGAATTATATTTTTAGACATATTGGGCGGAATCTATTTTTAGATTGCCAGTCTAAAAATAGATATATCGAATATTATTAGCTCTTAATAATATTTGGACTATAAACATTATCTTATTCTCTTGGAGCACTTCAGTTAAGTGCACAGATGTGGCACAGGAGCTGACAGAAGGAATTACGCTATTCCTAAGGGTTATGTGGAGCTATCGCATGGATACTTCAGTTAGAACTCATGTGACAGAGTTTGGTGGAGTTGATTGAGGAAGTTAATGGAGTTGTGTTCAATTTAACTAATCTAAACATAGTTGAGCTATTTGTATCCAGTTAAACTAATTGATACAATTAGTGAGAGTGGTGTGAATTAATTATTAATTAATTCACTAATTATAAACTCATTAATCAACTAAAGAATACATCAGTTAACTTCAGTGCATGGACAGTTTCAGTGGAGACCAATGCAGAGATAGGTGAAAGAGTAGGTTAACTATTAGTTGTGACTATATTGTTGCATATTTGCAACAACTAGTGATTGGAGGAGCCCATGAGGATTGCGCAGTACAATCCAGGTGGTTCAAGTTATTTAATGAGCCATCCTACAGCATTGATTACGCAATAAAGGTTGGCTATCAGGTGGCAGAGATTGGAGCATTGGTTTTGCTAGATCTAGCTTGATTAGTGTGTAGCAATTGGAGGTTGTGCTGAGAGCTTGTGAGGAGCTTTGTAAAATGATTGTTACATGATCTCTATGACATATAATATACAGATATTTGGGGTTTTCAGCTTTAAGCTTTCCCATGAAATACTGTGTTCATATGTGTGAATTTTTATGGTTTTAATGTGCGCATGAAATTGATTTTATTTCCGCATGTAATGATCAATGGTAGAAGAGATTCTGTATTGTGCATGAAGCTAAAATAGTGTGTGATCAGGAGAATCTCGGTGAATAATATATTAGTTATTCAAATTTCTACATGGTATCAGAGCGATATTGATCATTGGAGAAATTGCAAAACATTGAAGCGGTTGAGTTTTGTGCTGGTGGAATTCGAATTTGCAGCAGTGTTTTCTTGGTGTCGAAGTTGAGATGTCTTTCAACGGATTGCGATTGGAGTATGCCCTTGAGGGTAGCTCAAATTATATTGCATGGAAGGACAGGATGGAGGCGGTGCTGGATGACAATGGGTTGAAGGAGTTCATAGATGCAGAAATTCCAAAGCCTACTTCTAGTGATGTTGCCGTACTTGACACATGGCAAAAGAAGACAGCAAAGTGTCGAAGGATTCTGTTGGAGGGTGTGAAGGATCACATAGTGTCCAGCCTTCATGGTAAGGCTTCTCCATTCTTGATGTGGAAAGCCTTGACATATTTATTCCAAAGCAAGAGCGACCAGAGGAAGTTGGCGCTCAAGGATAAACTCAGAAACATAAAGATGGAGAAAGGCGACAGTATGCCCAAGTATCTCACGAAGTTCACCCAATGCAGGGATGAGCTGGGAAGTGTGGGGGTGACTGTAGATGATGAGGACTTGGTGAGCTTGGCTCTCCTTGGGCTTCCGAAGAGTTGGCATTCCTATCAGGACTCTGTCAATGGTCGGGAGAAATTGCCAGGATGGGAGCGAATTTGGTCGGATCTTGTGCAAGAGGAGATAAGGCGGAGTACCAGGGACGGATCTTCATCAAAGAAATTTGATGAAGAGAATTGCGCTTTGGCTGCCAAAGCAAAGAAGGGGAAGAGCAAGAAGCATGCTTCTCAATCCGGTGCGAAAGGCAAGAAGCAGGACATGTCCAAGGTGAAGTGCTTTCACTGTCACCAACACGGACATTACGCCACTAGTTGTCCACAGAAGAAGAAAAATAAGCAGGCTGCTGGATCTGCAGCTAGAGAGGCCTTAGCCTCGCAGTTTGAGCTGGATTTTTCACTGATCGCATGCTTGGTCTCAAGTGTGATGGGTTCAGTGTGGTTTCTTGATAGTGGTGCATCTTTTCACATGACAGGAGATCGAGATTTGTTTACTGATCTGGATGAGAAATATCTTGGAGTGCACATCGAGATGGGTGATGATGGTAGATACAGTGCGACCGGTATCGGTACCATTTCCTTTGAGAGGGAGTCTGGTAAACCCTTAGTATTGAAGGAAGTGATGCATGTTCCAGGATTGAAGAAGAATCTTATCTCTGTGGCGATGTTAGAAGACAAGGGATATGATGTTGTCTTTAGCGAGGGAAAGGATTTCCTGCACAGAAAGGAAACTGGTGGGACCTGGAGGATAGGGGTTCGAGTTAAGAACCTTTATCAATTTTAGGTAGATGGTTGCACAAAAATGGCAGGAAAGGTAGAAGGAGTGGTGAGCTGGGATGATGGTGAGTTGTGGCACCAGAGATTCGGCCACCTTCACCATGGAGCTTTGAAGATACTGTAGCATATTTCTACTGGGCTTCCTAAGAGTACTCTTGCGCAGTCAGATCAGTGCAAGGGATGTACCTTGGGAAAATTTCTGAAAGCCACCTTTCATTAGAAGGATAGTCGTGCCACGATGATCCTTGAGAGAATTCACACAAACGTGTGTGGACCTTTCTCAGTAGCTTCGATAGCAAAGCATAGGTACTATCTCATATTTGTTGATGATTTTTCTCGTAAGTGCTGGATCTTCTTCATGCAGAAGAAGAGCGAGACATACTCAAAGTTATGTGAGTTCAAGGCACTGGTTGAGAAAGAATCGGGGAAGTAGGTGAAGGCTCTTAGGAGTGACAATGGTGGTGAATTCATCTCTAGCGAATTCGAGGACTTTTGTAGCGTAGAAGGAATTTGAAGAGAGCTCATAGCACCTCATAACCCACAGCAGAATGGGGTTGCTGAGCAGAAGAATAGAACGATCATGGGTGCTACACGGGGGATGTTGCATGATCAGGGCCTTCCCATACACTTGTGGGCTGAGGCATGCAATATTGCAGTATATGTGCAGAACCATTGTCCTCACAGGATACTTGGCATGAATAAACCCAAGGAGGCGTTTTATGGTAAGAGGCCTGATATTTCCCATTTGAGGATTTTTGGTTCACCTTTTTAAATTCATGTGATGAAGGATGCCAGGAAGAAGCTGGAGCCAACTGCAGAGGTTGGGGTATTTGTGGGGTACACTGATACACCCCACAACTATCGTATGTATTTTCCAGACAGTCGCAAGACTGTTGTGCGATAGGATATCAAATTTCATGAGGAGAAAGCCATGAAGTGTTCACTTGAGAGGGAGCCACACTTGCATGAAGATGAGGAGCTATTAGTTCCTAAAGATGAGTCTCTGGATGTGGATCAGCCATAAGAGGAGGTTCATGGAGTGGAAGAGACCACTCAGGCAGTGCCAACCATTAGAGGGTGGAAGCGTACTACAGAAGTTGAGCGACTGGCTCAAGATGCAGAGAGGGTTGTAGGAGCACCTACATCACAACACAGACAGAGAAAGTCACCTAATCATTATACTAGATACATGGCTTTTATGAGCAAGTGTATCATGACAGAGCCATCCTCTTTCGAGGAAGCTGTGGAGGATCTCCCATGGGTAGATGCCATGGTGGAATAGTATAATTCGATTGTCAGAAACAGTGCATGGGAGATTGTCCCAAGGCCGGAAGGGAAATCAGTGGTGGGTTCGAGATGGATCTACAAAGTGAAGCAGGTAGCTGACGGGAGTTTAGAGAAGTACAAGGCAAGATTTGTTGCCTGAGGCTTTTCACAAATTGAGGGGATCGATTATGAGGAGAACTTTGCACCTGTCGCAAGGTATTCTTCCATATGGACGAGTCTTGCTCTCTCAGTGTAGATGGGGTGGCACATTCATCAGATGGATGTGAAGACTATGTTCCTCAACAGAGTCATTGAGGAGGAGGTGTACATAGAGCAGCCCGAAGGTTTCAAGATCTTCAGCAGCGAGTCGCATGTGTGCAGGCTCAAGAGAGCGTTGTATGGGTTGAAACAAGCACCTCGTGCTTGGTACACATGGATAGACAGTTATTTCACTAGACTTGGATTCTCCAAGAGTGAGGCAGATCCTAACCTATACCAGATTGTGGTGAAGGGTAATTTGTTGATCATTGTACTTTATGTAGATGATTTGATTTTGACTGGTGATGAACTGTTGATACACTCATGCAAGGCTGATCTTGCAAAGGAGTTTGAGATGAAGGACTTGGGCCTCCTTCATTATTTCCTGGGATTGGAAATTTGGCAGCGCAGTGATGGACTGTTTGTTTCTCAAGGCAAGTATGCCAAGGAGATACTGGAGAAGTTCAACATGCATGGCTGCAAGCCTGTTGATACTCCTCTTCTGGTGGATGGAGGAAGGAGGATGCTACTTCAGTGGAGGTAGTGGATGCCACTGTTTATCGACAATTGGTGGGGTCGCTTATGTATCTGGTCAATACACGACCCGACATATGCTATGCTGTTAACCAGCTTTCACAAGCTATGGTTAAGCCTACCAAGCTCTTTTGGAAGGCGAGGAAGCATGTATTGAGATATCTCAGAGGCACATCGGGATATGGATTGTGGTACAGACAGTCGGATGAGGTGAAGCTATGTGGCTTCATGGATGCAGATTGGGCAGGGAGCCCAACGGACAGAAAGAGCACATCTGGAGGGATTTTCAGTATCGGGTCGACAACAGTTTCTTGGTACAGCAGGAAGCAGAGATCCGTGGCACTCAGTTCAGCAGAGGCCAAGTATATGGCAGCGAGTTTGGCTGCATGCGAGGCTATATGGATGAGGAAGATCCTGGTCGGGTTGTTTGGTTCACACTTAGAGCCTACTGTGATTTATTGTGATAATCAGAGTTGCATCAAACTCTCGGTTAATCCAGTATTTCATGATAGATCTAAACACATTGACATTTGGTATCATCATATCAGAGATTGTGTGCAGCAAAAGATCATGTTACTTTCATACATTCCCACGGAGGATCAGGATGCTGATATCTTGACGAAGGCGCTCACCAGGAGCAAATTCGAATACCACAGAGGCAGGATAGGGGTGGCAGATAATCCTTATCTTGTTGAGAGGGAGTGTTGAGATTGCAACAAGATGATGAGCTTAGTGGAAAGAAGTCGCCTTCACTAAGTGGGCCCGCAGGCTATTTTTGGCGCAAAGTCTATTTTTATACATATGGATCATGTTCTATGAGTTGCAGGATGCTATTTGTGGATGGTTGGTCAAGTCGGGAAAAATAGATGGACTTCTATTTTTAGACATATTGGGCGGAATCTATTTTTAGATTGCCGGTCTAAAAATAGATATGTCGAATATTATTAGCTCTTAATAATATTTGGACTATAAACATTATCTTATTCTCTTGGAGCACTTCAGTTAAGTGCACAGATGTGGCACAGGAGCTGACAGAAGGAATTACGCTATTCCTAAGGGTTATGTGGAGCTTTCGCATGGATACTTCAGTTAGAACTCATGTGACAGATTTTGGTGGAGTTGATTGAGGAAGTTAATGGAGTTGTGTCCAGTTTAACTAATCTAAACATAGTTGAGCTATTTGTATCCAGTTAAAATAATTGATACAATTAGTGAGAGTGGTGTGAATTAATTATTAATTAATTCACTAATTATAGACTCATTAATCAAATAAAGAATACATCAGTTAACTTCAGTGCATGGACAGTTTCAGTGGAGACTAGTGTAGAGATAGGTGAAAGAGAAGGTTAACTATCAGTTGTGACTATACTGTTGAATATTTGAAACAACCAGTGATTGGAGGAGCCCATGAGGATTGTGTAGTACAAGCCAAGTGGTTCAAGTTATTTAACGAGCCATCCTACATCATTGATTACGCAATAGAGGCTGGCTATCAAGTGGCAAATATTGGAGCATGTGTTTTTCTAGATCTAGCTTGATTAGTGTGTAGCAATTGGAGGTTGTGCTGAGAGCTTGTGAGGAGCTTTGTACAATGATTGTTACATGATCTCTATGACATATAATATATAGATAGTTTGGGTTTTTAGCTTTAATCTTTCCCATGAAATACTGTGTTCATATGTGTGAATTTTTATGGTTTTAATGTGCACATGCAATTGATTTTATTTCTACATGTAATGATCAATGGTAGAAGAGATTCTGTATTGTGCATGAAGCTAAAATAGTGTGTTATCAGGAGAATCTTGGTGAATAATATATCAATTATTCAAATTTTCTACAATTTTTTGGCAGTTTGGTAGTACCAAAAGATGAGACAACATCAAAACCACTTTCAGACCCTAGGATCTAGCCCTCCTAGGCCTAGAGAGGGATCTCTCTATATCAGTAAAGGTTTTATGTCTTTGAAACTCTGTGTTGAGATATTGGGCTAGTTATAGGCACAAGTTTTGTTTGTTTGATTTTTTTTGGTTGTTGGGAATAAGGAAAGGAAGCTTTCAATATAAGGCAAGGATGAGAAAATAGGATTTTAGGCAAAGGAGAGACAACTCAGAGAACACTCGAGACCATTGGGCAATGGAGTCGGGGTGGACATAGCCCAAACTGGGTGAACCATGTATATCTGTGTCTCTTTGGTTTTATGTGTTTTGTGTGCTTATGTTTTCCACATATTTTATGTGTTGCATTGCTCTGTAATATATAATTTACTAACAACTGGTATCAGAGCTGAAGGTCTATTTGGATGATAAACTAGCAGGAAAGAAGGGTTCCTGGTTCAAGTGGGAGCAATGGGGGAAGAAGGTAAGTTTAGGGTCAAGAAATTTAATAGCCAAAACTTCCCATTGTGGAAGATGCAGATGGAAGATTATCTGTATCAGAAAGATCTGTACCTACCATTGAGCAGAAAAACAAAGAAGTCGATGGCTATGATAGACACAGAATGGGATATTCTCGATAGAAAGGCACTTGGAATAGTACAGTTGTGCCTCGCGGCATCGGTAGCATTCAATATTTTGAAGGAAACAACAACAGAGGGTTTGATTAAGGCATTGGCGAAACTATATAAAAAACCCTCGGCCTCAAACAAGGTATTTCTTATGAAACATTTATTTAATATGAATATTAGGAATTTTAATTCTGTGATCCATAAATTATGTATCAAATATTTCGGTGAAAATCACAATAGAGAAATTTGTGTCGACGCGTTTCGAACCAGCCAGTGTGGTTCATCATCAGGACAAGAAAGCCTGCATATTTATCTTGTCCTGATGATGAACCACACTGGCTGGTTCGAAATGCGTTGACACAAATTTCTCTATTGTGATTTTCACCGAAAGATTTGATACATAATATGAAGATGTCGAAAAGTGGATCTGTTGCAGACCATTTAAATGATTTTAATACAAATACCAGTTAGTTAAGTTCTGTAGGGGTAAAATTTGATGATGAAGTTAGGGCTCTTTTATTTCTGAATCTTGTACTTTAAAGTTTGATGATGTTGTTGGTGCTATCCTTAGTGAGGAAATGTGACGAAAAAGCTCCGGTGAGACATCGGGTACTGATTTGAGTGCAGATTCTAGGGGAAGAAAAATGGAAAGAGGAAAGAGCTCAGGATATCATAGTAAATCAACGAAAGGAAGATCCAAGTCCAGATCGATAATAGTGTGCTGGAAATACGAAAAGAAAGGACACCTGAAGAAATACTATAGATCTCGGAAGGGAAAAGAAGGAGATGCATAGCAAGAAAACGATCATGAAGCAAATGTGACAGGTGATGTGTTACAAGATGCCTTGATTCTTTCTTTCAAAAATGTTACTGATTCCTGGGTAGTAGATTCATGGGCTTCATTCCATGCCACACCAGATAAAAAACATTTTCATGACTATGTTCAAGCAGATTTTGGACAAGTCCATTTGGGTGATGATAAACCCTATAAAATTTTTGGAATGGGTAAGGTTATTTTAAAACAGAAGAATGGAAAGCAATGGCTATTAAAGGAGGTAAGGCATGTTCCAGATCTGAAGAAAAATATGATTTTAACAGGGCAATTAGGCGGTGAAGGTTGTGTGACAACTTTCACAGATAAAACTTGGAAGGTCACCAAAGGAGCCCTGGTAATAGAAAAAGGTGAAAAGGTTGGTACATTGTATTTTTGTAATGGTATTTCTAACTATATTAATGATTTAACTTCCAAAGGAGCAGATGTAGCATTATGGCATCATAGGCTTGGACACATGAGTGAGAAGGGGATGAAGATTCTTCACTCAAAAAATTTGTTGTCGGGTTTGAAGGATATTGATTTAGATTTATGTGAGAATTTCATTTATGGAAAACAGAAGAGAGTCAGATTTCTCAGAGTTGGGTAAGAAAAGAAGAGTGAAAAATTAGAGCTTGTGCATATAGATGTATGGGGACCTTCTCAGGTATCATCTCTCAGTGGCTCTCATTATTATGTTACTTTTATTGATGATGCAACTAGAAAAAGTTAGATTTATTGTATTCAGAATAAATCTGATGTATTTGATACTTTCAAGAAGTGGAAAGCTTTGGTTGAGATTGAGACAGGAAAGAAGTTGAAGTGTCTCAGATCAGAAAATGGAGGTGAATATTGCAAAAAATATTTTTATAGGTATTGTTTAGAGCATGGAATTTGCAGAGAGAAGACAGTTCCAAGAGCACCAAAGGAAAATGGCGTGTCAGAAAGGATGAACAGAAAAATCATGGAGCGTGCAAGGTGTATGAGATTGCATGAAGGGTTGCCTTTACAATTTTAGGCATATGCTTTAGATACTTTTTTTTTATCTAATAAACATAGGGCCTTCAAGTTCCTTGGATTGTGGTATTCTAGAGGAAGCATGGATAGGTAAAAAGGTAAACTACTCCTTTTTAAAGCCTTTTGGTTGTGAGGCCTTTGTCCATATTAATAAAGAAAACAGAACAAAGCTTGAGGAAAAATCAAAGAAATGTACCTTTATTGGATATGGTGTTAATGATTTTGGTTTTCGCTTATGTGATAAACAAACACAATGGGTCAAGTGGTTACCTCATGCTGAATGGTGGTATAACACTTCCTTCCATACTGCAGCAAAAATGACCCCATTTATGGCACTTTATGGATATCATCCACCATCGATCACATCATCTTTAAGGAAAAATTTGAAGGTTCAAGCAGTGGAAGATCACGTCGAGCATCAGCAAGAAGTTCTCCAACTCTTAAAGGATAACCTGAATTTGGCACAAAATCGAATGAAACAACAGGCAGATCAACATCGCAGTGAGAGAAGTTTTGATATAGGATACTGGGTATTTTTACAGCTACAACCTTATAAACAAATGTCCCTCAAGCAAGCTAAGAAGGATAATAAATTATCGCCAAAGTACTATGGTCCTTACAAGGTGTTGCAAAAGATTGGTACTATGGCATACAAATTGGAGCTTCCTGCTTCTTCGCGAGTACATCCAGTTTTCCATGTTTCATGCTTAAAGAAGGTTATAGGAGAAAATCTTCCAGTTCAAACAATATTGCCAGAACTTGATGAGGAAGGAAAATCATATTGGAACCAGAAGCGGTCATGGAAACAAGAACTCGACAACTATGGAATCGATCAATTTCAGAGTATCTCATCAAGTGGAAGAATTTATACACTGAAGATTCTACATGGGAGGATGAAAAATTTATACAGAAGCACCCAGAGCTACTCAAGCGTTGAGGACAACGCTTATTTGAAGGAGAGGGGCATGTTAGGTCCCTATATTACTAGTATAGTACCTTATTTTTGTTAGTGTAACCCCTTTATTGTTATTATTGTACCCTTGTAACCCCCATTATGTTATTATTGTGCCCCTAAATTATTATTGTTAGGTCGGCTAGGATTACATTGGGCCCACTAGGATTACATTATGGCCCCATGGACTCCTATATATAGAAAGGAGGTTTTGTAAATTGAATCATCCAAGAATTGTTCATTTATGTAATGTATTGGAGGTTTCCCCCTCGAAGTGGCTTATTTCTAAGGCGTGGATATCTCTTTTCTTCTATTTTTGGAGCTGGTTACACAACAGAGGCCTTTTTCCATATTAATAAAGAAAACAGAACAAAGCTTGAGGAAAAATCAAAGAAATGTACCTTTATTGGATATGGTGTTAATGATTTTGGTTATCGCTTATACGATTATGAAAATCACAAAATCATTAGGAGCATAGATGTAATATTCAATGAAAAGGTCTTGTATAAGAATCAGTTGCAGGAAAAGAAACAGGAAAATGAAAACAAAGAATACATAGTTCTTGATGAGATCACAGAAAAAGTAAAGGTGCCTGAAAATAATAATAATCAACAGAAACAACAACAACAACCACCACAACAGCAACAGACACCTAAAAGTGGTGTTAGAAGATCTACCAGGATATGTAGGCCCCTTGAATGATACTCTCCTTCATTATATTATTTATTATCGACTGATTCTGGTGAACTTGAATGTTATGAAGAAGCAATGCAGGTTGAAACCAGGAAGAAGTGGGAGGTAGCCATGGAAGAAGAGATGGACTCCTTAATGCATAACCAGGCTTGGGACTTAGTCAAGTTGCCTGCAGGTAAAACTACATTACAGAATAAATGGGTTTATAGGCTAAAGGAAGAAGATGGAGGAAAACATAGGTACAAAGCTAGACTCGTGGTGAAGGGGTTTGCACAGAAGAAAGGTATTGATTTTGATGAAATATTTTCTCCTGTCGTTAAGATGACTTCAATTAGAGCTATTTTAAGTCTTGTAGTAATGGAAGATTTTCATCTTGAATAGTTAGATGTAAAGACAACATTTCTCCATGGAGATTTGGAGGAAGAGATCTATATGCAGCAACCAGAATGATATGAGGTCAAAGGGAAGGAAAAATTAGTGTGAAGGATAAAGAAGAGCTTGGATGGCTTAAAACAGGCTCCCAGGCAGTGGTATCTAAAATTTGACAAGTTTATGTCTGAACAAGGTTATACTAGATGTCACTCTGATCATTGTGTTTATCTGAAAAAGAAAAATTATGGCAGCTATATTATATTGTTATTGTATGTAGATGACATGCTTGTTGCAGGGTCTAACATGCAGGAAATAAATGTGCTCAAAAGAAAATTTTCAAATACATTTGCAATGAAGGGTTTGGGAGCTGCAAAACAAATTCTTGGTATGAGAATAACTAGAGATAGGAAAAATTGTAAATTAACACGGTCTCAGAATGAGTACATACAAAAGGTGTTGAAAAGATTTAATATGCAGAATGCAAAACTAGTTAGTACACCTTTTGCTAGCCACTTCAAGGTCTGCACAAGGCCTGATATTGCACATGCAGTGGGAGTTGTAAGAAGGTACGTGAAAAATCCAGGAAAAGAACATTGGATGTCAGTGAAATGGATTCTCAGATATTTGAGAGGTACCACAAACCAAGCATTATGCTTTGGTGGTTCAAACATTGCTCTACAGGGATATGTTGATGCAGATATGGCAGGTGACAGAGATAACAGGAGGAGTACTATAGGGTATGTATTTACTGTAGGTGGAATAGATGTTAGTTGGGTTTCAAAAATCCAAAGTGTTGTTGCACTTTCAACAACAGAAGTAGAGTATGTTTCTGCTATAGAGGCTAGTAAGGAAATGATTTTGTTACAAAGGTTTATGGATGAATTGGGTAAGAAGAATGATATGGCCATGTTATATAGTGATAGCCAAAGTGCCATGCATCTTGCAAAGAACTCAACATTTCATTCTAGGACTAAACACATACATCTCAAGTACCATTTCATATAGTCAATATTAGAAGATGGACAGTTGAAGCTAGAAAAGATACACACTAGCCAGAATCCTGCAGATATGCTAACAAAATTTGTAACCAGAGAGAAGCTGAGAATATGCTTAGTTTCAATTGGTCTTCAAGGATGACAATGAATATGAGAAACAACCAGGTCCATAGAGGAGTCATTGTCCAGCAAATAATGCAGCGGTGGAGTTGCTACCATTAGTCTCCAAGTGGGAGATTGTTGGGTGTGGAACCTGATTATCTTGTTTATTTTGTATCACAGCATTGGACCCCTGTACCTTAATGGGGTGGCAATGCCACCAGTAATTAAGCTCTACCTAAGGGGTCCAGGGGGGGTGACTGCAACTTTATGGAGCCCCCCCTGGTGGGGGGTTTCAGGGGCAGCACCCCCGAAGCTAAAAATAGATGTAAAATTTCCTTGTAAAAGTATAGTAATTTCTAGTTAATCTGGGCTGTTCATGAGGCAGATGATTTGATGGTAGAAGTTATGTTTATTTTAGGGCTTTTTTTCCCTAGAAGGAAACCCCTCGCATGTATGAGGGTATTTTATTGTGGTTGTGTATTGTATGTGTATTCTCAGAGCGAGAAATAGATAGGGAGACTGTGAGAGAGAACAAAGGATATTACAGTGGATCTGTTGTAGGTTGTGTTTCTTCATTTTGCTGGATAATAGAAAGGAAGGACTGGCTATTTGGAGTGGACGTAGCCAAAAATGGGTGAACCACGTATATCTGTGTCTCTTTGGTTTATGTGTTTTGTGTGCTTGTGTTTTTCGCATATTTTATGTGTTGCATTGCTCTGTAATATGTAATTTACTAACAGGTGATACTTCACAAATTACCCTCGAATATTCCTAAGTTCAATGGAAACCATGGGGAAGACCCATCAACTCATGTCATGACTTATCATTTATGGTTTTCATCAAATTCCCTAAATGATGATTCTATTTGACTACGTCTTTTCCAGCGTATGCTCACAGGTCCAGATGCAAAATGGTATATTGAGTTACCTAGAGCTTCTTTTGATAATTTCACTACCGTAGCTACTATATTTTTGACTCACTTCCAGTTACCCATCATATATGAAACTAGAGCGGAACTCTTGACCAATTTCAAACAGACTAATGCTACTCACATATTCGATCATATTCATGAGTGGTGTCGTCGTCGTAGAATGGTTAAGACATTTGTTTCGGATCAGCTCCTTGCAGAGTGGTTCATTAAGTCCCTGTTACCATCTATAACTGAGGATGTGGCTAAGGGTGGCGTCATCACAGAAGAGCAAGTTATTGCTCGTGCCTAATATTTAGACTTGATTTATACTCAATCTAGCATGCTCTATGAAAATATTCCTAATGCGCCGAGATCTTATTTTACTGCTCCTCCTCAATTAAAGGACTCTCATGCCATAAGTGGCTTGATTGGCACTAAAAGTACACATCATACTGATCTTATTGTTTGTGTGATCTATCTCCAACAACAAATGAATGGACTCTGTTCTTGACCTCGATCCAACTGCATCCTGGACTGTTTACTTCCATATTGTGTGTTTCCATTGCAAGGTAACAAATCAAGTATATAGTGGTAAAGTTGAACCAACATAGAAGGGTCATTTGAATATTCTGTGCTTCCTGCTCTCATGGGGCTCTCAATCTGCTTCTTTATATTGGAGGGGTAGTAAAAATGGGCAGTGATGTCTCAAGATACAAAATTTTCAGCAACATGAAAGGTTCTAGTTATTCTTTGGAGGGTGAGTTTTGGGCCCACTGTAATCAAAGGCTCGATGAACATGTTTTGTATGGATTGTGGCTTATACAGACCTTGGATCCTAATTTCTGTGATGCCTCGGGGATCAAACATACCTTTGTGTGGTTCAAAAAAATCTCACTCTACTATTTAGCTCACGTGAGGATTGCTTAGATGACTCTCACTACAGGGTGATAAAGTTGTATACAATTTCAATATCTGTTGCATTGTTTGATGACATTGCAAAGGCTCGATGTGTTTTGGATCTTCATGCTATATAACAGTGGCATGCTATAAATTTTTGTGGCTCGCATTTGCGTGATGATAATAATTTGTATATGATAACTTCACACAGTAAATAACAGTTAGATAATAGATAACAATGGCTCGGTGATCTCAGTGGGATGACACGTTATATCACTCTAAGTAATGCATTCCAAGAATAATTATAATCCGATCATTACACCATGGAAAATTGAATTTATACAACGCTTTCTCTCTGGTATGATGATTCACATAGTTGGTGGTCTGTGGGTTTGGTATGCACACCCAATCGTTCGTATGCCTTTGTGGAGACACAAGGAATTTAATGCTCGTTGTATTTGGTTGGCACGATTATAGTGACTAATATAATATGCAAATTTTTCACTCGTTCCTGCGACACGATGGGATGGAATCGCTTTGGCATCTGAGTTATTATTCACAGCGTAACTGTGTAATTTCATATGAAGATAGTAACCAGAGTAAACAAATCAAAGCGGGTGCCAATAATAAGACACCTCTGCATCCAGAGCTCTCTGCATCCATCCTCCAAATAGTCACTAATATCATTAATTTCATATATATTCCATAAGGTCCTTCATTTTAGAACTGGATTCCTTCAAAAGTCTGGCCGAATTGGCATCGCTTTGGCATCTATAGTTCTCTGTGAAGTTTATATATGTTACTAACACGATTGTTTTATTTTTAAAAAAATATTATAGTGTAAAACAATGATCTCTATTATGATGCGAAGGTTTATTCTTGTGTCAAAACTATGATCTCTATTCAAGAGTCTGGGCATATAAGTGTAAAACCATGATATCTATTGTGATGCGAAGGTTTATTCTTGTGGCTCGACTGCTCTTCTAAGTGGTTAATATGAATATATTCTGTGACATCATAGTGTTTCAATACTGTCTTTGTGGCTTAATAGAAACTCGCATATGAATAATATATCGCTTCAATTCTCTATGGATTATATGTATATATCTAAAGTGACACTCGCACCTGTAGATTACAATGGCTCGTTCTTATGTTCAAAATCTCGTAAATAATTTTTCAAAGCTTGCAATGGTCAACAAAGGCTTGATGAACATGTTTTGCATGGATTGTGGCTTATACAAACCTTGGATCCTATTTTCTGTGATGCCTCGGGGATCGAACATACCTCTGTGTGGTTCAACAAAAGCTCACTCTACTATTTAATTAGCTCACGTGAGGATCGCTGAGATCACTCTCACTACAGGGTGATAAATTTGTATAAAATTTCAATATCTGTTGCATTGTTTGATGACATTGCAAAGGCTCGATGTGTTTTGGATCTTCATCCTATGTAACAGTGGCATGCTGTAAATTTTTGTGGCTCACATTTGCGTGATGATAATAATTTGTATATGATAACTTCACACAGTAAGTCACAGTTAGATAATAGATAACAATGGCTCGGTGATATCAGTAGGATGACACATTATATCACTCTCAGTAATGCAATCCAAGACTAACTATAATCCGATAAGTACACCATGGAACATTGAATTTATACAGTGCTCGATCTCTGGTATGATGATTCACATAGCTAGTGCTCTGTGGGTTTTGTATGCACACCCAATCATTCATATGCCTTTGTGGAGACACGAGGAATTTAATGCTCATTGTATTTGGTTGGCACCATTATAGTGACTAATATAATATGCAAAGTTTCACTTGTTCCTGTGACACGATGGGTTGGAATCTCTTTGGCATCTGAGTTATTATTCACAGCGTAACTGTGTAATTTCACATGAAGATAGTAACTAGAGTAAACAAATCAGAGCAGGTGCCAATAATCAGACACCTCTGCATCCAGAGCTCTCCACATCCATTCTCCACATATTTACTGATATCATTAATTTCATATATATTCCATAAGGTCCTTCGTTTTAGAACTGGCTTCCTTCAAAAGTATGGTTGAATTGGCATCGCTTTGGCATCTATAGTTCTCTATGAAGTTTATATATGTTACACGATTGTTTTAATTTTTTTAAAAATATTTTAGCCTTGTGTCGGAAGACCAATGGCATACACGTCGGAAGTGCAACATTTCTTTTTTGACTTTTTTT
This sequence comes from Pinus albicaulis, assembly GCA_034641835.2. NCBI lineage: Eukaryota > Viridiplantae > Streptophyta > Pinopsida > Pinales > Pinaceae > Pinus > Pinus albicaulis. The sequence goes on from JAXQQM020066006.1 coordinate 56,417, forward strand.
TCTCTTTTGTCGGAAGCCCGACGCCATACACATTGCAAGAGCGACGTTTCGTTTTAAAATATTTTTACCTGTTTGTCAGAAGACCGACTCCTAACACATCGGAAGAGTGACATTTCCTTTTTTAAATATATTTACCTTTTCGTCGGATTAGCGATGTTACATAAGCATTGGAAGAGTGACATTCAAAACATCGGACCACATATTGTCAGAATTGCGACAGTTTACAAACATCGGAAGAGCAACGGTTGGGAGGACGTCAGAAGAGCGACAACTTGTAAAACTTCAGAAGAGCGATGGTTTGGAAAACTTCGAAAGAGCAATGGTTGTTTGGAAACATCAGAAATAGTGTCACTCTTCTGAAAATTTATTGAAATGTCGGAATTGTGACGTAATGGCTAACCATGTTTTGCCCAACCTCAAACTGTCGCTCTTGCGATGCTTATGTGTCAGAATAACGATGAATCGACTGTCGGAAAATGGGTCAAAATGTCCTAGTGCTAGATGATAGTTGGCCACATGCCAATATCATAAAATTATTCTCAATCACTCCAATACACTCCTCCAACTAGGGTAGAAGACTTCTCCACTAAAAAATGGCACTAAAATGTCCTAGATCTAAATAGATATAGCCTCCACTTGCTGCAGCTTGCAAAGACAACCAAACCCTTAACAGGATCTGAGATGTAGTTGAAAGGAGAAGCTTGGCCTCATGCCAGATAGTGGACTATGCAATACAAGACTCTCCTAAGAGCTACTCAATGGGAAGAGGTGGAATTCCTAAACAGGAAATCCCAATGCTAAACATCATTTGCAATCTAGGCTAAACAACCAAAGAAAGTTATATGCTCTAAACAGAAAATATATCAAAATATCATATCTTCAACAACCTCTTCATGCTGCCATCCCCTTCCTTATATAGATTAAGATCTTGTAAACCATAAACCACCTTCAATGAAATATTCTCTTTCACACAATCAATATCCATCTAGAACTGTGTTGTGCCTCATTGATGTCCAGTCCTTCTAGACAGCATTGTGAATTTGGTCAAGGTTGACCCAGTCAAAATACCCAGCCCCCTTTCACACCTAAGGGTGCTTGCTTACATAGCCATGATTTAGCCTTTTCACATTTGGCCTTGATTTATTCTTTATTAGGAGTTTGATGAACCTCCTTTACACATTTATTCTTTAAGAAAATAAATAAAAGAAAAAGCAGATATTCCAATTATCTTAGGAATAATTAGGAATATTACAGTCCTCCCCTCTAAAATGTTGCTTGTCCTTAAGAAAATCATGAGGACATTGCAAAATATCCAATGGATTTGTCTCCTTCCAAGAATACAAGTTTTCTTTTGGTGAATAACCCAGATAGTTTTCATCATGAAGAAGTGGGAGATACATAGAAAGAATCATATGTTGTCCATTGGCCTTCTTAAGGCATGAAAGATGATAAATGATGGGTGATTCAACTCCCATGTGATACTCCAATCTCCATGCTATCATCCAAGCAAAGTGAGCCATCCTTGGTAGCTCATTGAAGCAATCACCAATCCCCTTCTTATGCAATGTATAGGGGTTGCATGGCTGGAAATGAGAGGTATGATTATTCAACTTATGTTGTCTCTCCCTCCATTTATGATAGATTTGGAGCTGTTGATCCTGGGCTGCAACAATATAGTCCTCATGAAGCCAAAAGAGACTTGGAACCTCATGATTCCCTTCATTGATTCTAGGGACCCTTCTCGCCCAATCTTCCATGCATATAGTGAATAAAATATCATCACCATATGTGCTCCAAAAGAAACATGGACTAAGTTTCATATGATATATTGGATGGTGACAATATTCCCTCCATTGAGACCAGCGTTGTTCTTCTTCTTGCTACCTCAAAACATAGTATAATAAGTCGCCACCCAACCACCTTCTTACTGCCATAAGCTTCACCAAAGCTTGAGAATAGTAGAGGATAAGAGGTTTTATCTGAATAAGATTCAAGAAAAACATGTCTTGCCACAAATTATCCCATGTGAGAGGCTTCTCCCAAAGACATAAGTCGCACATATGGCCTTTTGCATAGAGAAATAAAAGATAAAGTGTAGCAGCCATATGATGTCTCTTCCTCCTCTTAAAGTATGAATAAATATGAGAATTTTCATTTCGCATGGACAAACCCAACTAATGTGTCATCCCTCCTATCATTTCCCCAAAAAATATCAAAGCATCAGCATCAGCATGTGGGATTAAAATCAGCAATACATAAATAATTAAACACAATGATGGAGGTGGGTCTAGTCCCACAAGTGGAACCAACGTAGTAGATCTCCTGACTGCATTAGATCTAGATGTGTTAAGTGGTTTTTCCACTACTTAATTGCTGACCATATCATCTCACCATGGCTGAAAGTGGGAGATATATTTGGTTCCTTGGGGAAGCACCCATCATGCTGCAAAATCTCCCTTTGTCCATCAAGGGAGTGGCCATATTCAGAAATAGTTTTTTCCCAAAGTTGGCCATGAATTTTATAAGGTATAACACTCCTCTTTGGAGTCATGGCATACATATACTTAGTGAAAGAATGCATACAATCAGAAAATAAAATATGATTTACATAAGTATGATTTTCACTAATAGTCCTCCTCAAACAAATGGAGTGTTGCATAGATCTATCTCCTTCCTCAAAAAGAGAAAGAGATGGTTGAATTAACTCCTCCATAGAGTTATGTTGCTAAACCATCTCCATATGGTAAATGAATGTTTGATAATTCTGATATAAATATTCTTCAAAGCCTTCCCACATGAATCCATTCAAGATAATATGATGTTTTCTAATGAAATCAGTGGGGGTAGAAAGCAAGATCTCATAGGCTGCACATAGTATTTTCTCTTTGAGTCTTTCTTATTTATTCAAATATATATTATCATGAAATTAAATGACTCCATAAACCACTCTATACCTCCTATCTTCCATTTTCCCATCAAGAACCTTACATGTGAAGAGGTTCTTGGAATATTCTACCAAGAGTTGGGACTCCCAATATGGATCTAGACTTCCTCTTTGACATGCTCAATGCTAAAGTCACATGATGGAGTATTGTAGCTCCATATTTGTTGCCTCTCTTGTAGTTTATCTTACTCGAGACAAGATTGAAGTTCATGGAAGTCAGTCTCTTTCTTCCAAAACTTCCATAGTTTGGCCCATGGATACAAGAGTGCTAGTACCCTCCTGTCATATTCAAAAATATTCTTTGTATGTAGAGATATAATTTTCTGCCCCAAAAATATGGAGTGGCCTCTTGATACCATACTCATGTCATCATAGATATATGAATCATTCTTTTCTAGTGCAAATAGATGAGTGGTAGATAGCAAATTCAATTTCAGAAAATTTCTCAGCTCTCCTTGGAATCCATCAATAGATCTCAGTGCTATGGTCACTCCCCTGAAAGCTCCTTCCTTAGCCAAATATGTCATTTCTACAACAAGTTGAGAGAACACTTTATTCCTCTTCCAATCAGGGGGTCTCCCTCGTGGAATGCCTCCATGTAAAGAGACATCAAGATCTAAAGTAGACTGTATGAATGAGTGGAATGATGTGTCCTTCCCTTTGCTGCATAGTTTAGTCTCCTTCTCATGAATAGAAACCCCTTGAAATAAACAAGGGTGCATGCTCCTCATCATTATATGTTGATCCATTCTTCCTCCTCCTTCTTGGAGAAAGGTGTTATTTCCTAATACTACTGTCACATGATGCTCCTTGGGAACCATTTGCAAAGATGCAATAGATTCATGTCCATTCCCCTGTGGTGATGATTCTTCTTCTGAAGTGACAGTGTTGCTACTGCCCTCTCATTCTTCCTCCTCTTCAATATTTGAGAATACCTCATTATCAATGAGAGACCTTAGATCTTGGTCTTCCCTTGAAAGAGGAATCTTCATGACTTCATTTTGAGAAGAAATCTCTTCATGCAATGGGGATCTTGCCTTTGGAAAATTATCACACAAGTTTTTATCCCCTTCAATAGAAATCTGAAGTGGATTTGGCCTAACAGATCTTTCCAACTAATGCAAGGGTTTTTCATGCTCATGCTTTGCTAGCTCAATTAAAGATGCTTCAATTTGTTTTACATCAAATCTCTTCACTAATCTCCTAGTGAATCTTGCATAAGTAGAGATATTTTCATTCTTCAATGAAAAGGATTCAAATAACCATGAAGCATAAGCTTTACCTTTAAGATGCAGCGCTGCTACCTTAAGGGCTTCCTTTTTTGAAACTTGATGTAGATCCAAATATGAGTATAGCTGATATATCCATTCTTTGGCTATGCATATGGAGGATCCATCAAAATTTGGCAGAAAGAATCTACCTCTTCTCCTTCTATTGTACTTGTTGGATCTCCTTTCCTGCTTGACCTAGCAGAACTCTTGGAAATTCAAGTGCTCCTTTATTCTCGAAAATTTAGATTCATACTCCTAAAGATAATCACTCAAAGTCTCCTCCTTTGGTGCATCTTCTTCCTTCATAGCTCTTGCAGTAAATCTGGGCATAGAATAACATTATAGATCTGATTGTGTAGCTGAGTCCTTGCACAGATAAGATGAAGAACTGGGGCTTTCTTCATGTCTTTCCCTCTTCATTTATTTGATTTCTCCTTTAAGCTCATGCAGAGTTTGGAATAGAGTTTTTGAGAACTCTTTCCCTATCATTTTTACAGATAAAGGGGTTTTACCCTTGTCTTATTTGTCTTCAGTGTAATCAATCTTCTTCTTCTTTATTTTATTCTCTTGAAAATACATATTTTCTTCTCAATAAGCACAGGTTGTGCCAAGATGATGTTCTCATACAACTTTAATATCCCCAAATGGGAAACATGCATCAATACTAAATGATCATGCATTAAATAACATAGTTAATCTAAAGCAAAGCAGGAGGCCAATGAAAATGCTCTTTAAAAGTACTTACAATAGAAATATAGATGTATAATGAGGCCCATAAGATGCATAGCTAGAAATACAAGACAAAAATAGAAGAAATTCCCTCAAAAGAGGTGTTGCAGCCACATGTATAGATTGAAACTACCTTGACAACGTTATTTTACTAGGCTGAAAACTGTTGTTGATTACATTTCATATCTAGAGTATATCTGAGCATAAAAAGTTAGATCCATAACAGATCATGCACTAGAAAGGCTCCTCTTTCAGATCCCCATAGGGTTTTGAGCATTACACCAAGTATAAGTAGTAGATATGAGATCTTAGAATGCAGATCTGTAGAAATATTCAGTGGTTCAGAAGTATTCAGAAATATGCAGATCAAATCTGAAATATATAATGTATAGATCTCCTCCAATGGATCTCAAAGTGAAGGGCATATCCCCAACACTCAGAAAACAGCTCTCCAAATGGTGTACCCGAACTCCCTGCAACAAAACCTACAGGAATAACGTAGATCTGGAAGAGAAACTGCGCTATAGGGTATAGATGATAGCTTTCCACATTCCAAGATCAGAAAATTATGCTCAATCACTCCAAGACACTCCTCCAACTAGGGTAGAATACTTATCCATTGAAAAAGGGAACTAAAATGTCCTAGATCTATCCTCCACTTACTACATCTTGCAAAGACAACCAAACCCTCAACAGGATCTGAGTTGTAGTTGAAAGGAGAATCTTGGCCTCAAACCATATAGTGGACTATGCAATACAAGACTCTCCCAAGAGCTACTCAATGGGAAGAGGTGGAATTCCTAAAAAGGAAATCCCAATGCTAAACAATGTTTGCAATCTAGGCTAAACAACCAAAGAAAGATATATGGTCTAAATAGACAATATATCAAAATATCATATCTCCAACAACCTCTTCATGCTTCCATCCCCTTCCTTGTATAGACTAAGAGCTTGTAAACCCTAAACCACCTTCAATGAAATATTCTCTTTCACACAATCCATCTCCATCTAGAACTTTGTTGTGCCTCATTGATGGCCACTCCTTCTAGACAACGTTGTGTATTTGGTCAAGGTTGATCCAGTCAAAATACCCAGCCCCCTTTCACACCTAAGGGCACTTGCTTACATAGCCATGATTTAGCCTTTTTCACATTTGGCCTTTATTTATTCTTTATTAGGAGTTTGATGAACCTCCTTTACACATTTATTCTTTAAGAAAAGAAATAAAACAAAAATTGGATATTCCAATTAGCTTAGGACTAATTAGGAATATTACAATAGCTTCAGACTTTTGGCTCCATACACTCTAGTGCGTACTGTGTATACGATCTATTCGCTACATCTAGTGTAACGGTGCCAACAAGTTTTGTGATCGTGAAAATGATAGTTCTCATAGGAAAATCTCTAACATCCCAGATGTTTATCTTTCCATCTTTTTTTGGCTCTACCCATGGATAAAAATCTTTCAAAACATAATCTCTCACTGTCAGTCCTCCAACAATAGACCCTGAGAGCAAGATAGGCAAGCCTCTCCTCGAAAAACCTGTAAGAAATTATACATCCTCAACTGTTATAGGAACCATTTTCTTCTTAATATGAAATGCCTCGATAGTTGGATCCCATGCTTGAACTAAGAACTTCAAGAGTTATATTTTTTTCCTCATGCCTAACAACTAGAAGTAATTTAACAGTCCACAATCTCTTACTAATCTTACTGTGCCTGGATCATTTAGGGAAATCATATCCTTTTCTTCATGCTCTCTTTCCCTCCATTTAAACATCATTGTAATCCGATGAAAACCTGAAATGCAACCATAAGAACCATTAGATTTCATTAAATGCAAAAAATTGGACAAATTTTGGGCAGAATAAAAAAAAAAAAATGTAGATTGTGCCCAATGCAGGCTCTAGCAATAGACAATGCGTTGTGTAGACAAGTAGCCTTCAATTTAGCTGCTATGCAACACACTTTTTGATATCCAAGGGTGTGTTGCCCTCATTTGGAGCATAATTTACCCTAGGGTCCCAAAAACCCTAAAAATTTGCAATTAATGGAAATGAAATGATTACTAAATGAAAGAGAGGGTTCATATCACTAACCTGGATCAAACGGCAACGAAATCCGTCCACAGAAATGATCGCAATCAACAGCTGAAGTTTGGAGGAAAAATCAGGTTCAGAGCTCCAAAATACAAATGGTAACTGTGGAATAGTAAAAATGAATAGTAAAAACTCTTTTTAATAGTCATTTAATTGTTTGCAAATCATATTTATTGCTATGACTATGGTTCTATTATGTTTTTATCATGAAACATGTATTTTTAATCCATTTGGTGTTGTTCTGAACAGGTCTTACAACTGATGAACAGATTAGTCATGCAGATTTATTTCAAGGATGATTTGACCACAAAGCATATTTTTTCTCCTTATTTTTCGAGCTTTGTTTAAAAAAAAGAAGGATTTGAGCGCACTTTTATCTCTTTTTCGAGCTTCGATAACAATGGAAAAGGAATCCTTGGAGTCTTATTTCATCTCTTTTCAGAATCCGATGATGGG